>NNCF01126016.1:1421457-1511013 GCA_002313205.1 Laupala kohalensis
AAAAAAAAAAAAAAAAAAAACCGTGCTTCTAACAAATATTGTTTCCCTCGTGTCATCCCTTATTGCCATTATTTTAAAACACACCAGACCTCCAAAAAATTGCTGAAAGCAGCTCGCCAGACTGCGCACTTCTTGTTGTCACAAGACCACCTCCATTTTCAAATTTTCCAAAAATACCAAAGTTGCACAGAACCCTACGAGAGGGCAGTTAATGCGATGATCAAGAGCGCAGCCCTGCGGCCAAACCAGGAATCGCGTTATTAGCCGTGGAATGTTGCAAGCGTCGCACCAGTTGCTGACCTTCAGAGCCAGTAGCAGTCAGTTTGCCTTGCGAAACGGACCACCGTCTGTGTCTGCAACATTATTAGCATGCCGTAACAGCTTAAACGTGCACCGTTTGTGCAACTGACGGTGTTTGAGCGAGGGCGTATAGTGGGTCTTCTGGAGGCTGGGTGGTCATACCGCAGAATTGCGCAACACGTGGGGCGAGACGTCTCCTCAGTGCATCGATGTCGCAGGTTGTCAGCTGAAGGTGCACGTGTCCGTCAGTCTGGGTCCGGACAGCTAAGACGCACAGATGTACGCCAAGACCGTCGCATCTTACGAAGTGCCGTATCGGACCGCACTGCGACTTCGCAACAAATTAGGGGCACTGTTGCTCCTGGAGTGTCAGCGAGAACCATTCGTAACCATCTCCGTAAAGCAGTGCTACAATTTTGCGTGCCATTTAGGCGTCTTCCGCTCACACCCCAACTTATACCACCACTGATGTCGCGAAAGGCGTTTGTGGAAAGACGAATGGCGACTTGTTGTCTTCACTGATGAGAGTTGCTTCTGCCTTGACACCAATAACGGTCTTATGCGTCTGTGGCGTCGTGCAGGTGTGCTCATACGTCTGGAGTGTATAAGACAGAGACACATATGGCCAACACCTGGCATCATGGTGTGGGAACAATATCTTACATTGGCCGTTCTCCTTTGGTGACATTAAACAGTGCATAGTACATCCAAAACATCGTTCAATCAGTCGAGCTACCGTTCGTGCACCAAAAAGGCGATGTCCTTTTCCAGCAGAACGTCCACATGCAGCCCGTCCACCCAACTTGCTCTCCAAGGTGTAGGTCAACTGCCCTGGCCCGTACGATCCCCAGATCTGTCCCCCATTGAGCATGTTTTGGGACTGGATGAAACGTCATATTGCGCGCTCTGCAATACCGGTGGGATATGTGTCCCATATGAGGCATTAGGTACAAATTGCACGGCAGGCCATTCCACAAGACTACATTCGTCACATCTACGATCGTCTCCATGGGAGAATTGGAGCCTGCATTGCTGCAAAAGGAGGGTATACAGGGTATTAGCTCTGATATTTCGGACGCACTGTCGACTATACTCATATGCGTATGGCTCTATCGGTGTGATCGTTTGTTGTATACACCCTCGAGAATGTATCAATAAAATTTCCTTCTTGTAGGTCCACGAATTCACGGCGTTCTTTCTTCATTTTTTAGTAGTGTACTCCTATATATAGTATACTTGCTTAGTATTATATCTTAACAACTAACACTCAGGAAGGTCAAAAAATGAAAAGACGAATTTCTGCCTACGTTTCGACGTTTAATAAGTCTTCCTAAGTGCACCACTACAAAAATACATACAATGAATACATAAAGAAACAAAATTACAACGGAACAAAATCCACTCACTTCTCTTACACTACCATCCTGCTCATCCTCACCTCTCTCTATTACTGAACACACTGCTAAATTCTTCAACCTGCCTGCGGTATTTAATCTACACATATCGTTGCGTCACTTTCGTGTTACAAACTGAGTAACAAAACCTTCTGAATTCCGTATCACTCAATACAAAANTATATATATATATATATATATATATACACACATTATTTACATATACAAGACCTATAACACTTCTTACAAAACAAAATATCATAAAATATGTTATTTACAAAATACAAGACTTATTCTACTATTATCAAAGAATTAAAAATACTACCGAAATATCATAAACAAGTTTACATAATTCAAGTCAACACAATATCAAGAATAATACACAATATTAAAATACTACAAAACACAGTATTATCAAATTCATCACCCAGTATTACAGAATTACCTAATTAACATAATGAGTTTGAACACATAGAAATTCCATAGAGATTTTAAACTACCTATGTGTCAACTTTGTACTATTGTTTTACTTATGGTGTTTATGTGGTTTTGTAAATTTTACTCTAGACATTATCATATACGTTAAGGCATCCTGCTATATCTGTTCTATGGTTAAGAGCATTGTTTTTTTTATGTACAGCATCTCCAACCATTTGAGTTTCCTATAATTCCGGTCTTTTGACGATAATAGTTATTTACGTCAATATTGTGTTTTTTAGTAGGCATGTGTGGCTAATGCGGTGTTCTTTTTGTTAGATTTTATCGAGTATTTATGTTGGTACATCCTGGCTTTGTAATATTGTGTGGAACATTCTATATAAGTGGCACTGCAGTCTAAACATTCTGTTGTTTCTAAACCGCTAGAACAGGCGCTGCGCACATGTGCTTCGCTTTCCTACTCACATGACATCTCTCGGTTGTCAGAGGAACAATGTCAAAATGACAACAGAAACAGCCTACCTCCTTTCTTTTTCCACCATGGTCGGGGCATAGAATATGCACCTGCTAATTTTAAGATTTTGTGCATATTCTGTGGATTCTGTGTTTGGTTTTTGTAGTTTCCCGCGCACGTCCAGTTAAATTGACGATCGAATTAGTTTACACATTTCTGATAAATTTTGAGATTGAATTCTGCAATGCGGTTCTTCGAGTTCTGTTGACGTTGAGCTATTATTCTGACAATTTATGTAGTTTTTCTGTGACGTGTTGTACGTTTATTGAATGTTATAGCTTAAAAACTCTAAAAGTGATAGGTTACTTCCCTTGTTTCATAGGGTTTAACATTCCTTTCAAGTACATTATATCAGTGATTACTTGTGTTGAATGTAATAATTTTGTTAAACCTGTTGAATATTAAATTTAATCAAATATATTCTATAAATTCGTGTTTCCTTCTATGAGGAGTGTTTTTTGTTTCTTTAAAAAGTTTTTTATCTGTCACATGTGATGTTTCGACTTATGACCAAATGGTTTGTTTAAAGTATTTGTTCAGGAGGAACTTACAATTAGTTAGATTTCTTTCGAATGTGATTTTGGGGAAAATGAAGGTATTGAATGTTGCTGAAAAGAATGATGCAGCAAAAACTTTGGCTGGGTTTATGTCTTCTAACATAAACAGGGTAAAGTGTTCAGCAAATTCAATGAAGATGTTTGTGTTAAACTGAGGAGAAATTTTATGGATATTTTTTTCCACAGCGGGAAGGATTTTCCAAATTTAATAAAATATATGAATATGAATGTACAGTACTTGGTCAGAAATGTGAGATGATAATGACATCTGTGTCTGGACATCTTTTGGGACTAGAATTTGTTGGTGCTTACAAAAATTGGAAGTCTTGTAATCCTCTTGTATTATTTGATGCTCCTGTTGTTAAACGATGTATACCTGACTATGAAAATATTAAGGTGATTATGAGAATTATGTTCTATACAGTTTTTCAATGATCACTAGTTTTAATGAAACGAAATGAAGCAGCGAAGGAGTTTAAGCAAGGGTGTATGCTGGCTGGGGCAAAATGAGGTAGATGCCCCACCTTAAGATTTGAGGCAGAAACCCAATTTTCCGTAAAAAACATTTAGTAAAAGTAGTTGAAAAATTTCAACTATTGTTCACAAATCTTGTTTAAAACTTGCTTCTTGTAAATAAATAGTGTTTTTAATGTTAGTGTTTATTATTGTGTGGCATTCAATTCTCTTTCGTGTGGGTTGAATTCAGAAATCTTCCCCACCTTACGTTTTGAGCTGGATATGTCCTTGGACCACAGTATTTGTATTTTGTTGCTTCAGCCTAAATACCTATTAGAAAGAAGTCAAACGAACCCTTAATTTCATTTTTCTTTTTTTGGCACATTACTCAGAGCTTGAAGTAAAGCTTTTATCTTATTGTCGTTTAATATGAGGGATGTCATGGCCCTGGGTACTAGATTTCAATCACTTAAATAGAAATGTGGGACTTTCCTGTTAAGTCTGATGAAAAAAGTATCAGTAAATTCATAAGAAAGACCATCAATCCTATTGTGTTTGACATTACTTGTGTAAAATGTTAAAATGTGTTTAGTACAAAGAGACAAAGACAGAATATCTGCATTCGTATAGAAAAACTCTTTAGAATGCCAATATATGTATTGAATGAGCTACTTTTGCTTTTTATAAAATTATTTTTAAAATTGATAAAAGTAAGTGAATGCATTATTTCCTAAGAACTGTATATTAAGCAGCTTAGATCTTGTAGAATGCTTTTAAAAAAATAATGTACTGAATGAACCAGGACAAGGTATATGATAGGCACATTTCTTGAGATGAGATATAAAACTATTTAGACTTTAAAATTTGTATTGATGAGAAATAAATTTACATTTTTAGGAGTGAATTTATGTTCATATTTCATTTGCTTTCTCGAGGTTGAATCGAAACTTTTAAATATAACAGTTTGTATACTTTCACACTTGAGAAGTATACCTGCAAGAAGATCTTAGCTGAGAAGAATAATTCTTTTTTCATAGCAAGACCGAGAAATAATAGCTACTATTGATGATAATACTTCATTGTAAATAGAATAAGTAAAAACAGAATGAAATCACTGAGGACAATAAGCTACTACACTGTCTGGAAGCAATTAAATAGTTTTTCTCATTCATATAGTATAATAATTGTGATAATAGTTAGTAATAATTAATAATATAGAATTAATAGTATACAACGTATATCTGTGTATATTAATGTAACATCTTTAAACTCCGGTTCCGAGTTGTAAAATATTTTGTGTTTTTTATGTGATTGATTTGTTCAATTCAAGTCACCAAGATCATGATACCCAACTCCTCAGATTTTGAAGAAAGTTGGCACAATTAGTTCTATTACCATCCTGATAATTCTTGCAAAATTATTTTGCTGTATCATATATAGTATTTTTTAATTTGGCGTAATCCAAAGCCTAGGAAATCACATTGTTAACGTTCACTCACAATTTAAAAAATATTTTTCTTGTAAACTATTCAAGATATCATGAAAGATAATGTTTCATGTCTGCTCTTCTGAATATAAGTAGCAAAGAGAAACGACCTGAGTTTTTAGCTGAGTGTTTAATTTTGACTCAAACTTATAAAATAAAATACTTGTGTCACAATTTTGAAAATACAATTTGGATAATAAACACATAAAAGTAATACTACATTTTGTCTCTTATATGAGACTCTGTCAGGTGAACTAGTTCATTGCTAGTTCATTCAGTCACTCGCTAGTTATTAATTTGAGTCAAAATTAAACTGTCTGCTAAAATGTTAGGTTGTTTTTATTTGTTACTTACATCAATATTAAATTTTGTTGGAAGATTGTGTGTTATACCTAGAAGAGCAAAAAATATTCTTATTAACTCATCTCAATCCCTTACAAAAATTAAAATATTTAAAAACAATTTTTTGGAAATTTAAGAAAGTTTTTTTTACAAAAAACAACAACAAAAAACGTCATATCTAGAGTCTTGGACATAACAGAATGCTGAAATTTGTTTTAATATACTCTTAAATATAAAGGCTATTAGATTAATAAAAAAAAAGTTGTCGTTTTAAGTATTGTGCACAACGGAAGAAAATCATTTAAAACTCGAAAGGTAATTGAGTTCTTATGTTAAACAAAATATAGTGTTCACAATACACTTTCAATATTGTGAGTTGTTTGTCTTTTTGATGTATTGTATTGATGGTTAAAATACTTTTTCTTCTTCATTCAACAGCTTAGATTTTTTAACACAATCTTTTATGAAATAATACACTCTTCCGTTGCCACTTGATTGAGGTGCATATACTGTACTGATGATGTATTCCGAAGGCATTCTGCATGAACCTTCTCCTTGAGGTCAATAAAAAGATGTAGCTTCATAGTTATTTGAAGATGGTTGAACACAAATCCAATTGGAAGTTTGATAAAAGATTAGTGCAGGGTTAAGACTGTGTCTAGTCCTAATTTCAAGATTCTTTGTCTGAAGTAGTTTGAAATTATGAAAACTCCTAGTACCAGGAATAGTCCGGGTTGTTGAAAATAGTTTTTCTAGTTCCAGTCGTAAAGAATGAGCACTTTTTTGTCAATAAAGTGAAAGTGAATGTTTTCAATGTTCTTTTCACAAAAGTTGGAGACTGCTGTAGCTGTAGTAATTTGATCTTCATCTGGTAGCTGGAGGCTTGTTTTCCTTTTTACTGTTCCTCCTAGACCATCATACATTGATTTCCCATAACTTGCAGCTTTCATGTTGAAGTTTTTGAAATGCTCAGACAGGTCTTAAAACTATTCCTATTTTTATATTGACCAGCACAGCTATCAGTGAAATAATGAACTGTGTTCATTTCTGGATGATTTATTGCCAGACATATTATTTCCCTTTGGACATAGTTAACAAAACTTGTGTTTTGCTCAAGATTGTCACTTATAAAACAATGGTTAGAAATCAGAACATTCTCTTCATTTCTTCAAAATATGTCAACTAAATGGCCATTCAGTATTGTAGGTCAGTACAACCTTGTGAAATGAACATTTATTTGTTTTGTATTAATTCATATATATTCTGAATTTTTTGCAAAGTGTTTAAATCCCACTTCTAAATGCATTTAGTTGAAGTAGCAGAGTATTGCTTTTCTGACAATACATTTTATGTATATTTATTTAATATTAATTGTAGCAATTGATTACTATTCTCTTTATTTTAGGATTTTATTTGATAGTTGATGAGCCCTAAAGCCCCACAAAAAAGAAAAAAAAGTAGCTTGATGGAAGTGTTTCATTTCTTTTTCTTTTGAAGAATGTCAGTTAAAAAACCTTGTTCTTTTTCTGCAGCGTACCTTGGAAAGAGAAGTAAGGAAGTGCTCTGTGTTAATAATTTGGACTGATTGTGATAGAGAGGGAGAGAATATTGGTTTTGAAATAATAGAAGTATGCAGAGCTGTGAAGCCAAATATTCGGGTATATAGGTATATTTTCAGTTTTGATTGTGTTTCTTGTTTGTCTCATTTATTTTCTACTCTTTAATTTTCTATTTATATGTATTGCCAGGGCTAAGTTTTCTGAAATCACATTTCAATCTGTAGAAAGAGCATTGCGGAATTTGACTCAACCAGATAAACGAATAAATGATGCTGTTGAAGTAAGACAGGAACTTGATTTACGAATTGGTAATCTAATTTAGTACATTTTGTTAAAATATGAATTATTCCTATTTAGTAGATGTATTCATTTGTGTGTATTATATGTTTAGGTGCTGCATTTACAAGGTTTCAGACGCTTCGTCTGCAACAAGTTTTTCCTGAAAATTTACGTGATTCTTTACTCAGTTATGGTAGTTGCCAGTTTCCTACTTTAGGATTTGTTGTGGAACGATATAAAGCTATTAGCAGTTTTATTCCTGAATCCTTTTGGAAACTAAAAGGTTTTGTATTGAGTCTTTTTATAAGTAAACAAGTTTCATAATGAATGGATTAGGACACACCCTTCATTGTATTACATAAAAAAAATAATTTTTTTTTTGCTTGGATTGATTTGACCTTGTGGAAAAAATTTAATCATTTTGATTTGACGATAAAATAATTACTGAAATATTCATAAATGTTAATATTTACAATCCAATGTTTATGTGGCATGTACTATTTCTTTATTTGTGTTCATTTCTCTTTTTTTGAAGTAACTCATGAAAGTGGGGATTTAAATGATGAATTTACATGGAAAAGAGGTAGACTCTTTGATGAAGTCGCATGCCAGTGTTTTTATGATTTGTGTATGGAAAACCCTGTGGCCACTGTTCAGTCAGTGAACAGCAAACCAAAGAGCAGATGGAGGCCACTGCCATTAGACACTATTGTAAGTTGTTATATTTTTTGTTTCTTTGATACACATGATTTAAGCATAGAAGAAAATAAAATGTTCTACTGGAATGTTTTTTACTACATTTTTTTCATTAGCTTATTTTGAAATGAATTACTTTCACTTCATGCAACAGTTATTGAATTTTGAAGTTTAATACTTCAGGAACTTACTGTGGGGTCACTACAATCAAACACTATTGCATGAAATCGGCCACATTCTCTGCTTACGTTATTCTTCCAGACATGTTTTGGGAACTGTTGTTCCCATCTTTAGCTTCTGCAAACTCATCTTGCGCTGCGGTGGCCAGTGATGTATGAATTTTGAAAGTAAACTATTTTCTAACTGAACATCAAATTGAACAATCTATTTTTAAAGAGGTGAATAAATATTATTTCCCAAGCCAACAATTCAAACTGACTGGTGACTTGTTTTAATAAAATCACCTCTTTGTTGATGTCATGTTTTTCATTTCAGAAATGCTTAGTCACTGCTGATTTTTCAATCTGACCAAATTTAATATTCGTAAAATGTCCTTTTTTCCTAATTTTGGTATTTCTTTTTGTCTGCCCAAGGTAAACTTTTTTTGAAATCTTGATAATTAATTTTGTAGATGCCTGATTTATTATTAGGGGATACTTTTTCTTTGAAATTAGCTTAAATTTGTATTTTTATGTTGAATTTATTTTGTGGTGCTGAAATTATATTTACATCTTAAATTTTTTTTTGAAATTATTTATGTGAGTACATTTTCTGAACATAGTTACCTTTTTCACTTCTGTAACATGATTACTTTTTGTATCATTTTTAGTCTCTCAAAATTTCTTAATCTTCTTATCTACTGAAGTTATTGTATTGTTTGCTTCTGTCACTGCTGAGTATTATATGTACTCCTACTAATTACTGAGTTACTGGCTGAATGGTCTGGATTAAAAACCCTGTGTGGTCATGTGAATTTTCCGTGTGCCTTGACTTCTGTACTGACACCTACTGTACATAAATACTTACTCAGATTGTAGAATGAGTGCTGGGTCTCTTCTTTTAGTCACATTGCCTGTAGGTGGTGCTGGCCAAGCATACTCCCAATGTTGCTTACTGTACTGAGGCCAAGGCAATGTGGGTCACTACTTGTAGGTAATAATTGCAGTATAATTTAAACAGTATAGGCTCTGAAAGTATAACATTTTGAAAAATCAATATGTGGGCAAGTGTTTGTGCCTCTGAAATTGTAAATTTAAACTCTGTAAGGATTAATTCTCATTCTTCCAAAATCTTATTTCTGTATCTATGTAATTAATATAAAATCACATAAGTATATTTTAATAGTTTTTGTGACCCTCTGGACCATGTGGCCAAAGGACCCATCATTGTTAGACAGTTTGATCGTTTTCACTTAAATCTACTGCTATAACTTTCCTTTTAAGTGATCGTCCCAAAAATATCATAAGTTATAATTTATTTATCTAGGTTATATAATGGATGTAATTAATAGAATTAATCCACTAAGGTTAATAGTAGTAACAGATTGTTATAGTATTCATTATTTCTTAATTTCAAGTCGTGCTTCATTCCCCCTGATTTGATGCTAAAAAAATGTAAATAAATACCTCCAATTTTTATGATTATTAATTATTTATTCAAATAAATACATTTTATGAAGGAATTATTTTCACAGTCTCTTTATAATAAAAGAAACTTCATGTGTTTTCTTTCATGGAGAGGAATTTATCTCATTATTTTATATATTTAATTATCGTTTGTAGGAATTGGAGAAAGTTGGTTCACGTAAACTGAGAATAAATGCCAAAGAAATAATGAAGATAGCTGAAAAATTGTACACCCAAGGTTTCATCAGCTATCCTCGTACTGAAACTAATATATTTCCAAAAGAACTTAATCTTGTCAATTTAATTACAATACAAACACGTGACCGCAATTGGGGAGGTATGTCACTTAAAAGTTTGAATCTCTTAAATTTGGATTTTTTGTGGAAACAACTTTAATGAAATGGGAAGTTTTATTTTATTTCAGAATTTGCTAATAGAGTATTGCAGGATGGGCCAAGACCTCGCAATGGAAATAAATCAGATAAGGCTCACCCTCCAATTCATCCAATTAAGTATACCGGCAACTTAAGTGGTGAGTTTATCTGGTTGCGAATACTAAAGTACAAATATTTGTAATTTAGGATTTGGTGGTTAGATATTAGATTTTGACTTGACTTGCTTATATAATAACACTAATAATTTGTCATAAATGGTATATGCTGCTGAAAACTATTTTTGAAATTAAAAATATTTTGGTTGAGACTATGACATTATTTATTATTACTTCTTTTTGCAGTTTTATATTACTTGAAAATTATGTTTAGAATTTGTTTTCACAGGAAATGAACAAAAAGTTTATGAATTTGTTGTGAGAAGATTTTTGGCTTGTTGTTCCAAAGATGCAGAAGGACAGGAAACAATTGTAGAAATAAACATTAATGATGAATTGGTAAGGTTTATTATTATTCAACTAAACAATTCTGTTCATTTATACATAGTGTGATTCTCTTCTACTCTTTGGAACAGTGTGACTCTACTACTCGTGTAACAGTTTTTGAGATTTGTGCCTTCTCGATACAATTGTTGTCACATTTCCCAAACTGTTGTTTTCTCAGAATGTGTTTCTTTTTGGAAGCCTACAATTTGCCTACAATTCCAATCATCAAATTGTTGAGAATGAATTTGGAAGAATGTGTAAGGAAGATGTTAGAACAACGTGAAAAATCTCTGTTTACAAGGAAATTTAATATACTGTGAGAGGACAAGTGGATTTTATGAGGCTATTGAGGGAAATAATTTACAATGTTTTCACAATATTTAGATTTCGATTGTCTTATTCTACTTTAACAAGATCATTCAACCTACTATATGTCTTAACTATAGACAATCATTCAATCTACTTACAGAATTACACTTTTCTAAATCTTCTTTTAATAAAGACGTTACATGTTCTCTTTCATTAAATACAGTTGATTACAGGTTCGCCTACGTTTTGAGGTTTATTGACATCATCAGGGCTTGTTATCAGTTCAGAGATGTATTACATTCCACCTTTTAATAAAAGAGAACATAACTTCTTTATTAAATGAAGATTTAGACAAGAGTACTCCTGTAAATTGATTGAATGATTTTCTATAATTAAGACATATAGTAGGTTGATTGATCTTATTAAAATAATTTACAATGTATTTAAGCACTTTCAAGGCAGTGGAAGGATAGGGAAAAATACATTTATGCAAGCACACATGTTGCCAGAGTGGGGTAGCTCCGGGATTTGGACCTCTCCCCAATTTGTTTCTAAAGTACTTTTAATACACACACATCACACACCACCCACATGCACAAAGTATTGTTAATATGTCTTTGTAAATTCATTAATATGTTTAATCAAATGAAATAATTTACCATAGTTTTCAACAATCAGAACAGTTGACTTTGCCCCTAGAAAAACTGTTCATTTTCTGTAAATCAAATGTCATGACTAAATCCAAATGCCTGAAGACTTATCAAAATGTTTACCCAATCTTGACTGTTACTTGTTAGCTTTACCTATCCTTGATTCATTTGAACTGAAGTTTAGAGTTGTCCCAATTTGATCTAAACCTGTGATATTATCAGTATGATAAAACAAAATCAAAGTTAATATAGGTTAGATTTGATTGTTAGAAAGTTAAATGAACATTTGATATTAGAAGAAACATAATTTGTCAATTTTTGTTAACTTTTGCTGTTAGTTCCTTGGCCTCTAAGTATGTATTTTTTTAGCCGTCTCTGTTAAATGTTTGAATTTTAAAAGCTCTTTTAAATATGAATTTTTAATGTATTTTTATATTAATTTAAAAAAATACTATTTTAGAATACTTTTATATTTTTTTTAGTTTGTGGCGAATGGATTGATGATAATTGCTAAAAATTTTTTGGAAGTTTATCCGTATGAAAAATGGAATGCGAAGGAAATTATGGTATACCATTTGGGTCAACAGTTTTCTCCTAAAATTGAAATAGTTGATGGAAGTACAGCTCCTCCAAAATATCTTACTGAAGCTGACTTAATTGCTCTTATGGAGAAACATGGCATCGGTATGGTTGTGCATTACATCAGTTTTCTTTTAATTTTGTAAAAGAAGGGGTGACCAATTTTTGGTGAATTGACAATCCTTATCTGCATGATAGACAGTTGTTCTGTCTGAAGGGTTAAAACAACTTCCGAGATAATTGTATTTTGATGTAGTGCAGTTCAATCACAAAATTATTGTTTATTCTTTTGAAGGAACTGATGCTACTCACGCTGACCACATAGAAACTATAAAAAAACGGTTGTATGTTGGTCTTGAAAATGAAAAATTTTTTGTCCCTGGCCATTTGGGAATGGGACTTGTGGAAGGTTATGACAGTATGGGTTTCCCCATGTCAAAACCTCATTTGAGAGCAGAATTAGAAGCTGATCTAGTAAAAATATCAGAAGGTACAAAAAATCCTGAAATTGCTTTGAAGGAGCAGATACTTAAGTACAAACAAGTATTCGAAGTGGCCATTCAACAGGTATGACTGAATCTTTTTTCTAAATTCTTTTTATACAATTTCTATGTAAGGTTAAAATTTTCTTTCCAATGCAAAATTTTATAATAATTTTTTTAAACTCAAAATTGCCTCCTTACTGTGAGTTTAGTAAAATTTCCTTTTCATTTAGCTTTAATTCAATTTTGTCACATTCTGCTGCAACCTTACCTTATTATATTGAACCTCATTTTTGCATGAAATGTTTTAATATTATGAAAGTAACAAGTTATGTAATAAATTTTTAAATTATGAAAGTAAAATAGTTAATGCTAGTTTGCAAGGCTGGTATAGTAAAGTGAGCTAACATATTTCTGTTGGTTACACACAGTCTTAGCAGCAGAATTACTGTATTTACCTGAATATTTTAGGATGCAAATTTTGAAAGATAAAAAAAGTTGAGTAAAATGAACTTCCTAAAACTTCTCTCTGAAGGGAAATGCTTATTCAAAATTACATCTGAAATGATTGGCTTTGGTAAGTATAATCATAAGGACTTTTAAATGAATAGCTAACTGATTCAGTTCAATTTCTCCTGATGACATCGCCAGATCCACACGGACTTCGGCTCTACTTCAAATTCTCGTGCCATTGCTTTATTTCCATGTGGCTGAGCTTTATTTAGAAATTGTAGTTTGAAGTTAGTGTCGAAGCATCTTTGATCGCCAAACTTTCTTTATGTTGAAGATGATATCTGCCTCTCCACAAAATCATATGTTATGGTCAGCATTGGTCATTCCTAGACAACTAGTTTGGTTTCCATTTCAAATGAGCATTAAATCCCACCATCATTGGTAGATGTTGTTAGTGTTACATTATCTTTACGACTTGTGTTCGCTTAACTCATTTTCATCCACAAAACATTGAATTAGCAGTTTCTCTGTCCTAAACTTAAAAAATAGTCCCCACACAAATATTTGGGCGATTTTTTTCGAAGAAGAAAAAAAGGGGTGGGGGACTATATTCGGGTAAATATGGTGAGACCTCCAGACCAGGTGGTGATCCTTCGGGAGTCACAAATGACCCCGCAACTACAAAAGCATGCCAGCTTTTGAATAATGACTAATGAGGTATCTTGAATTAGAGTGATGGTTGGTAAAATTGATGAAATTATAGCTAAACATTAATAATACTGAAACAGCACAATGTCAAATTGGTGAAAAATTCATCTTTATTGATCAGATAAAGATGAGAGAAATTAAGTAGAAAAGCGCAGCAAGAGAGCATTTTGCAAATGGGAAGCATGGAGACCAATGGGGGCTTTCAAGCTGGACATGTGGAAAACCTGTATTGGTCTCCAAACTTTCCATCTGCAAAATGCTCTCTCTGCATTTTTTTCATTATGGTGCGAAACTGGACTTATAGAGTACATGTTCGTCAAACACTCTTCAACTTTATTGTTAAAAAAAATATATTTTGAGAATCTAAGATTGGGAGAGCTCAGATCCTGATTTTATAATATTGGAGATATGGAACCCCTTCCAATCCTTATGAAGTCTGTGCCAATGAATGTTCCATAACTAATTCTCAGAGATCCATTGGTCATTATAAGAGAGAGTCTGTTTTTGGTAACAGAGTTAATAGTTTTACAAATATATTTTTAAAGTGTGTCAGGTCATATTCATACATTATAAAGTGTGTCAGGTGTAAGTTCTAAATGTTCTACTTTAGAAGTATGCTAATTTTTAATTTTACTCCTTCAATAATTTTCACCATTGTTCAAAGTGAATGATTGATTAAGCATTACCCTAAAATGACATCACTTCAATTACACGGTATTGCTTTAATAAAGATCATGTAGATGATAATGTATTAAGAGTTCTATTTTTTGAAAGTATTAAAATTAATTTTTGTTTATTCTATCGATGAATACATTCTTTCAATATACCTTCAGTCCACAATTTAGACTGATGATTCAATTTCAGTAAAAGTGATGTAGTTATTTTATTATTCTTTAATCTTCCATATGAGAACTGAATAATTGAATCAAGTATGCTGAACCCGAATTACTTTTTATTGCTGTTGAGTGTACAGGTTCTAGAATATTTTTAAATTACATTCTGGTCTGGATCTGGATATCAGTTCATGTAGGACACACATGTTGAAACTGTATGAACCTTTGCTACTTGGTATACAATTGTGTATGTAGAAATCTCTTAAATTGTGGTGAACCTCACCGCCAGTTAACAGATTAATTATGTTATGTTGAATAAAAATGGGTTGAATGCTAATGGAAGTCGCAAGATGAATGTTAATGGAAGATAGGCCCAGGAGGCGAACGGGATGGCGCAGTTTGTTAGTGCATTGAGCTCAAGGTCCTGAGTTCGAATCTTGGTCCTGTCTCCCATTTCATTCAACATAACATAATTAATTCTGTGTGTGCCTGTAATATTAATTTCTTACCTTTTTTATTTATAAATGTGTTTCCAAGTGTTATTCCATTGTATTTATTTTGTTTATTTTTTTGTTTTTATTGGAATTAGGCTTCAAAAATCGATGAAGCATTGGCAGTTTATTTACAAGAGCAACCTCAGCAGCCCTCTATTGATACTGGCAACAATCCTGATTTACCTCCTTCAATAATGCCTTGTCCTGTATGCAGTTTACATATGATCTTGCGAGACAAAAGAGACAATTCACAAAAATTTTTATCTTGTATGGGTTATCCTAACTGTAGAAATGCGGTTTGGTTCCCTTCTATCGTTGAGTCTGTAGAAGCCACTGATGAAACATGTAACAGGGTTTGTAATTTTCTTACTATAATTAGTATTATGTTAAAATGTATTTTTGGAGCAAATGAACCTTTGTTTGTTCCTTTGTGAAGGTTGTTGCCTGCATGTAGTGGCAAAGATGGTGTTGAGGGATCTTAACCTTTCCCATTGAATACTTTGATTCTTTTATACTTTTGTTCTCTCGTGTCTATCCCTCGATTCTATTCCACATGGAATCCTGGTTTCCTCCATCTAATTTTGTGTTCCACATTCCATTTGATTTGATGCCTGTGCATAATAATATCAAACTAATGATACAAAAGTAATATATGTAAATATCACCTTGGAATATATTCATAATAATAAACAATTTAAAAAATTACAAATTTAAGATTTTACAAATAACATTATGTACTATATATAACAATATTATTCATTTTAAGAATAGATCTATCAAATATAAACTATTGCAACATGAACATTAAATAATTTAAATTAGTATTCAGAATAAATATTTTTATTATTAGAATTTGGAGAATTTAATTGATCTGTATAAGTTTTGTAAAAAAATAAAAAGATAAGATGTGTAATGAAAAATAAGAATTTGATAATTAAACAGTTCTGAAACAAATATTCTTACATTAAACCATTTAATTCTGATGCAATTGAAAAGTGAGTGCTGTAGATGAAATGTTAAATTTTAATTTCCCATCTTTTCCCCAGTCCCATTTAGTTACTCTGTTGTTACTGACATTACATTTTATTTATAGTGTGGGCCGAATTTCAAGAAACTAAAATTCAAATTTCGAAGTGGTGCTTTACCTGCTTACTATATTCCAGAAGAAACACTTTGTGTTGGTGGTTGTGATAAAGATTTATTGGAAATACTTGATATCCCTCTTGCTAAAGTTCAGAGAAGTAAGTTTTGGGTTTGAACTTATATACATTTTCCATCTTTAATTATTTAAAGATTAATTATTGTATTTATTTATGGGTCAGATAACAAAAACAAGGCAACTTACCTGTTTTATTTTTAAAAAATATTCAATTTGTAAAGCATGAGAAATTATTTTACTAAATTATTACTAATATATGTGTCTTCTAGTATCTATGGTGTGGGAAACTTGGTTGGAATTAAAACAAGCAAGTTAATGACAATGTTAATTATTAATAAGCAAGTTAAGTTAATATTAATTACACTTAACATACCATTACTTGAAATCTTATCTGTAAATAATAACACAAATTGCTAAAGTATGTTTCAGAGATAATAAAAAAGAAAATTTTGATAATACGGGAAGAAAAATGTATATTTCTATCTGATCTAAAATAGCCTGACCTGTCTTTTATTTTTTTCCCACGCATCTTATGCCAGGTTTAAGCAACAAGGATGCAATACAATGCATGTACTGGTACTGATCTAACTGGAACAGTTAATGACAAACCGTTGCATTTCATTATTTTAAATGTCTGAAGTCATAGTATTATAATAAGCAAGAGGCAACAATAAAAATAGGTTTAAAAAACGTTTGGTGGACCAAAAGTGTATAACAAAGAACTGTGTTTCTTTTTCAAGTCAAGTTTAATTTTTCTATATGTTAAATTTTACTTTGTTATAGGTTCTCAAGCCCCATCTTCATTTACTTCTGGAGTTAGTTCCTTCACGAGTTCTCAGTCCAGTAATCCTACCCTGAGAGCTGTGACCAATGACCCTCCTGGTAACCCTAGAAATCCTTCCAGTAGCAGTAGGGGTATGGGTAGGGGTACTGGCAGAGGAACTGGTACTGGACGTGGTAGAGGAAAGTCACGACAAGTAGCAGGCCAAACATCAATTGCTGAAGTTTTTCGGAGGCTTGATGGTAGTGGTGAAGCTAACGCTTTCAGTAATGCTGACAGATATGATTCTGTGGACCTCCCAGAACCAAATAATGAGAACACTGTTGTATGCAATTGCAATCAACCAGCCATTTCACTAACAGTCCGGAAAGAAGGACCTAATAAAGGTTTGTTTCATTATTTTAAAACAATTATTATACCAATAATTCCCAAACTGGGGTTTTGCTTACTGTGGTATGTGATAGGCCGGTAAGCGGTACATGAGATTTAACTTTCTCGCACCCATTTCCTAGATATGTGTAGGAAGCAAAGCTTATACCATTGTAGTTAGTGTAATAGCTTGTGCCAGAATTAAATTTGTATTTTCCTTGTTCGTGTATCAGTTACAGGTGCGGTAATAATTATAAAATATTTATAATGTAAATTGTTCTTCTCATTTTTATTGTAATATTAATACAAATGAGTAAATTCTTTCAAGTTCAGAACTCTAATGGTAACTTAATAATCAATATATAAACAAGAGAGAGATATTAAGAATTACAGGGTGTATCAATAAGGACTTCTCAACTTTTCAAGCACATTTATTCAGGTAATTGAGTGAATTGGATGGTGTGATTTTTAAACCAAATACATCAGGTTTTTAATCAAACATGCATATTAGTTTGAAGTGGCTACTGTTTGTAGCACACATTCCATCTGAAGTCAGTTTCACTCCCTATTCTACCAAGTATTGGGTGTCACTTACACGGCTGTGACTACTTAATTTTTCATTTCAGCAAAGTGAACAGGCTTAAGTAATATGAAAACCTTGTCTTTAATAATATTCCATTTCAAAGAATGTAGCAGGGGTTCTAAGTGGAGGAGCGAGGTGGGGATAAAAGTTGGATGTGATTCAACAATACTTGGTCATCATTGGTTTAACAAACCAAGTATTTATAAGTGTTTGAAATTTTAAATATATATTTAAAATAGACACCTGAAGATAATATACCATTGATGGAACATATGTGATTTAAAAATAATGTGTGGAAACCAATGGGTTATGATTTTTTTAATAGCAAATTTTTGCAGTGAACCACTTTGTACAATACTGTGAAGACATTTGTATTGGTTTATTTAAATTCTATTTCTTTTTAGGTCGTCTGTTTTACAAATGTGCAAATGATGGTCAATGCAACTTCTTCCAGTGGGCAGATTCAACACAAGCAGTACCACGGACTAATTTTGTTGGAAACTCTGGACAAAATAATGATAGTGGCTTCCATGGTTCAGGTATAATATAATTTAGGGAACATCATTACATAGAAAAGAAATTTTATTCATCTTTCATAGTTATGTTCCTCTTAGTTTATTACATAAAATTAATTTAATTGAATAAGTTTCAATTTCTATCACATTAATTTCTTCAGAGTTAATTGATATTGAAACATAGACATTATATATTTATTGTATTGGAATATTTCAATTGAGAAAAATTATTTTTCCTTTTTCTTTTTTACTATTTGTATGATGAAAACTACCACTATACTTGACTGATTGAGAATACAATGAGAACTGAATGTTCTTAAAAAAGTATTTGTATCAAGTCTACTCTACTACAAGCTTTACCCATCTCAAGTCATGTTTTTACTAACATTTTATTTTGTATTGCTTTAACAGTTGAACTTCCACCCAAACTTTTCACTAAAACTTTTAATAGTTAAACATTCTTTGTAGTTCGTGTTTTGTTTTTAGTTTAGTTATGAACGTTTCCTGGAAAAAAAAATTTATTATCTCTTTTGTCCAAAATCATGAGGTAATAAGAAACGCTCATATTTTATCCCCAAAAATATCAGTTTATCTATTTTTGCATGGCAGTGATATACTATGTTGACTTCTGCCTACTAATTCCTTTCACTATCACCAATATGTAAGTGGCTACTTGTCACTAAGTCAGCCTAGTAGCCATCACAAGTTCTAGTGATTATTACTAAACTTGTGTAAACAAGGCGTAAGACTGACTACATCCGACTTTAGTGTAGCAACTTCGAATATAACAGACAGATATGTGACAACTTGGAACCTGTGTGCTAACATTGGAACCTACATGAGTTGAAAAAAAAAACAAGTAACGAAGATAGAGTTATGGCTCTTGAAGAACACAACTTTTATTTATTTCAAATATGAAAAATTTTGGAATTTTCTCATAAAATATTTGTGATTACTGAATGAATGCAGCCTTCCTCTAATTTTTCTTTACATCTGTCATTTTAAAAGTGTGTGGTTCAATGGAAAAAGTATGAAATAGAATAATTTTATATTCCTGGCACTAACAAATTAATTTTGAGAAGTACAGTAGAGCATCAGTTATTGAAACTAATGTTATAGGGATGGTTCGGATAATCAAAATTTACTTTTTATGAGATGTTTTTATTCATAGAAATTCACAGAAAAAATTGATTTGATATAAAATATTTACCTTTTATAGAGTAAGGTAAGATGTGCTGACTGGTCTTTGTGTGTTCTGGGAATGGCAACATTGATGTGTTCACGATTGATTTTGTTACTTTCATTTTTCATGATGCCAGCTCAGATAATTAAATGTTTGAATAGCTGACACTCATATAATCAATACACTACTGTACTGAGAAACTGATATGTATTTTTTAGGAAATATGAGTGGACCAAGAGTTTCTAACTCTTTCTCCAGCAGAGCGGCAAATACAAACATGTTTGATCCTTTCTCTAATCAGTCGTCCTCAAGTTCTAATGATGGATTTAGAACAATGCCCAGTAATTCAGGCCCCACTGGAAGTGTTCAAAATGATGCCATTGTTTGTAAATGTAATGTTAATGCAATGCTACTGACTGTGCGCAAGGAAGGCCCAAACACAGGTAGGTTGATACTTCCATTTTAAAAATTGATTTCATTCATGGGACAATAGTATTTCAACACACATATCTCATTAAAAATTATTGTTATAACTGTACTCTTGACCTAGTAGTTTGAAATTGTAAATCACTTTTTTTATCAAGTTATTTTTTGTAAATCAATTTTTATTGCCAAAATATAAATATAATTTCAAATGTTAAATTAAATAAACTAATTTTAGAATTTTATGACAACCAGTGTGAAGAAGTTTTTATTTACATGTACTATTTTATTATTATGTCTCACTGCTATTGATAAATTAATGGTCATATTAACTAGAGATGAGTTGATTCCAAAATTCTTTGATTCCAGTTTTGGTTCTCCATTCCGATTCAGAAACAAGAAATATTTTGTTTGTTACTTAATAGTGTAGGCACAATTTTTTGAAAATATTTTTTGTCAACTATATTTATTATTCTGCCTAGTTTTGTTCTTTGTCGAATGTAACATAATATTAAAGGATTATAATATATTTCATATGTATAATACATAAGATATTCTTTTGTTTCTTAATTATTTTAATTTTTGTTTTGTTTAAGTGTCCATTTATTTAAAATGGAGATACAATATGATATTCCAATGCTATTTATTTACTTATTGGCGATTCCGCTGTATTATAGGTACAACCATAGGTTTATTGATTTTCTATTGTGAATATTTGTTTTATGTTTATCAGTTTATATCGTTTCTGTTTGTATTATTATTGGATTGTATCTATCATATAATTTAATATATTATATTTTAGCCTGAAGAAATGGAAATTTTAATGTAAGAGCTCTTACTACTTCATAATATAAATGGAAGAAGCACTTTGTATAGTTATTTTAATTTCATTCATTACATTTGCAATATGTTCTTACAATGACATTACTCATTTTCAGGCCGTCAATTCTATAAGTGTATGAATCGCGATGGTTGTGATTTCTTTTTGTGGGCAGACGCACCTGCTGAGACCAATCAGCAAGATAGACAAACTTTTGCCAACAGATCTAACACAAATTCTTGGCAACAATCACAATCTACTTGGGGTCATAGTAGTAAGTATTAGTTCTGTATTAGGATGCTTAGGAATTTGTAACTTTTTAATCATATACTATATTGGGTTGGAAATACAATTATTCAAGACATAATTGCTTTTATTTCCCAAAACATGCCTCTTACTTTTCTTGGCTCAAAAATATTCTTTTCTATTTCTTCTTTTTAGAATAATATTCATTTCTTGGGGAATAATGATGGTTTGGGTTGAAAATTCAATGAGACTAAAAATAAAGAGATTTAATGTATCACTTATCATAGTGTAATTCCGCACCACAGGAAGTTTAAACTAAAAAATTATAGGCAGATGCAAATTCAGATTTTTAAGGAAATTTACAGTAAGAAAAATATATTGACACATTTATTGCATTAGTTTATCTTCAATGAGTATGTAACTAAAGTAATGCATTTAAAAGAGATAATGAAAACAAGAAAGTAGATTATGTCCACCTTCCTGGTGGTGAGACAAGTGTTGACTCAGTGTTACAGCAGTAACCCACAGATGTTATCACAGAGTTGTGACAGAAACAAATACACAAACTGAAGAGAAACGGTACTAAGCATTAAAAGTAGAATCAAAATCTCTGTATTAACTGATAGGCAGGGATTAATGAGAAAAGAAAATGAAAAAAAAAAATCAATAATTTACTTCAGTAACTCCACTGTAGGTTGTTCATTATAAAGTATTTTTACATCAAATTATTGTTTTGTAATTTTTGAAGTTTTTCTACACTACAATTTTTGGCGAGTTTATTCTAATGGCACATTGCACATTGTGAATTGTGTATTGACTGTGGAATGACCTTGACCTGAGGCGGCATGTTTGAACGAGTGGCAAATTTTCTCCTACTTCCTTTTTCTATATTTTTCTTCATACCAAAGTCTTTAATTCTAAAAGTTAATTACACACATTCATAAATGGTCAAGTAACGAGTTTATTTGGTTAAAAAGAGGTAATTAACATTTTTGTAATGAATTTTCAATATTCTTTCTTCCTGACCTGACATTACACTTTCTTGAAACTGAAAATTAACTATTTTGTATATATTATACTTTTTCTTCTTCTTCATTTTCAGTTAGCATATTATTGAGCAGCAGAGGAGAGAAAATATTAAATAAAAATTATTTTAATATTTTTTATTTTCTGGTGCTCAATATAATTCAGGGGTTGCATTCTTTTGTTGACCTTGGACAGCAAAAATTTGTATTATGGCTCTGAATGGGGGCTAAATGCCGTTCTGTGTATTTCTTTAGGTTCGACGAGTGCAGATGGAGATTCAGATACTCGTTGCAGATGTGGAGGTCCTGCTCGCAGGTCAGTTCAGAATTATTTTCTCTATATGAAGTATTTTTTCTCTTGGTGACTCTACCTTTGTCAATGTAGAGGAGAGAGAGAAATTACTACTGGACTATTGAGATCTATCATTATAAAAATTATTTAGAAACGTGTAGAGTAACACAAAATTTGTGTCTCCACCATTTAAGATAATCTAGGAATTTGTTTAAAATTTATTTTCTTCAGATATAAGTAGGTACAAACTTAATACTATAATACATTTTTTAAACTTCATTGCATGTGGATATTACTACAATGTATAAAATGTAGTTTTATGCATTTGTTTTATTAAATTTTGTTTGTGAATAGGTTAATTGTGCAGAAGGAGGGACCCAATAAGGGTAGACCTTTCTATAGCTGCCCAAAATCAGTTGATAAGTGCAGCTTTTTTGCGTGGGCAGATGAAGGAAGTAGTACAAGTTTTGGTTCTCCTGCAAATTGGAGATCAAGTGATCAAGGTAAGCTTTATGAAATTTTTCACCATTTTATATGCATTACTATTTTAGAATACTAGATAAAGTTATTAATGTAATGATTTGCTCATGTGTATTAGGAAATGGAAGAAGAAAGCAAAGCAATACCTCAGATTCCAGAAAAAAGAGGAGATGTGGTAATTGTCAGGAAGAAGGTGAATTCATTTTATTATTTTAACTTTGCTGATATTGTACTGTTTTTGTCTAAATATAGTCTAGAAGAAAAATCCTCCCAAAGATGCGGCGGGGGGTGGGTGGTTACATTTGGAATTTAGGACAGGAAATCTGTTCATTCAGTTTCGTGGGTGAAAATGAGTTAAGAGAACACAAACCATGTACGTAACATGACACAAAGAAAGTTGATCGATGATGGCGGTGTTTGAAGCTCATTCGAAGTGGAAACCAAACTAGTCCATTTTGTCCAGGAATGACGGATTGTTGTCACTGTTTTATGTGTGGACACATGGAAATAAAGGAATGGCACAATAATTTGAAGTAGAACCAAAGTTAGTGGGGATCTGGCGGGAGGAGAAGTTGAACTGTGCCAGTGAGCTCTTTATTTTAAAATCCTTATTATTAAACTTACCAGAACCTACTATTTCACATGGAATTTTGAATGAGCATTTCCCTTGACAGATTTTACTCAATCTCATTTTTTCCCTCTCTTGTGCCTCCCAAAAGAAGGAGAGGACTTTATTTGGGGGAGACTATTTTTGGAAAAATATAGTAATTGTATGGTTTTACATTTATTATTGTAAATTTGTGAAATAATTTGATGTTTTCTTCTGTTTTCAGGTCATACTCGGAGAACCTGCCCTCGTAATAATAATGATTAAATGTACTGCTGCACTGAAGCATATTTGTGAAACTTTTAGATATATTTGTTGGAATTGTTTTATCTTTTTATACTGTTGCACAGTATCGTAATCCTATTCTCATAGAATATTTTAAAATGTATTAATGCCAAACTATATCAAAGAATATTTTTGTAGAGATTTTCACCAGTCATTTTTGTGAGGTCTTCCAAGTTAATGAAAATATTGATATTATATACAATTAAGAAATTCCACTCTGTGAAGTCTTATAATATGTTAGGTTGTTTACATGTATCTTCACTAATATTTACCTTTGGTGAGACCTTAATTCCTATTCTGTGCTGTGTTTAATTGGAACTTCTCTTTTTAGGCAACTGGTGATACCTGGATGTATCTTTCAGTCACATTCCTCCTGAGCGCATGCCTCCATGCCTCCCTTTCAAAACAAATATTAGTGAAGACATGTGCAAACATAATCTAGTTTATTGTATAATTTAATCTTGTGGAACATCACATTTACATCATGTTATGTAATTAATAATTACTTAACAGTATCTTGAAAAATATCAGTATCATTTTTAACCTTGACTTTTGAAAAGGATGTACTTCCTCTGTTACAATTATGTTTTCTTGTATGTTAAAAATTGTAAATAATTCTTTTTGTACAATGTTATAGAGGTGTAAAAAACGTGGAAGTATTTATAAAATATATGGAACACCATTTATACTTAGTTGTGGTCTAGTCATGTTACTAATTATTAAGTAGTAATACTTTATACTATAATAAAATAAATGATCATGTTTTCTTGTTATTTATTTTTGTCAAGAGCGTACTTCATTTGGGAGGCTGTGAATGTCCAACTTTTGTGTCTTTTATTGAGACTGAATGTTGTTTAAAATTTTGTGCATTACTGTATTCACTTACAAAATCATAATTGTTCTTGTAAATTAAATCAGAAGTCTCATAAAGCTAATTATATACAGAAATATTATTTTTCTTTTACTAATGTTCCTACAGTTGCTTAAGTTAGTAGCAAATCTCCACCTCATGAGGCCAAGGGCAGGAGTCTTTTTGGTGGTTTTAAGATTATGTACACATACTAGAGACAGATAAAAATGTTACATGAAATGTTTAAGATAATGTACAAAATTTATAATTGAAATTGATACAAGACCAAATAAAAGTTATTTTACTGTTACGAGGGAAGCCCATAATCTGGGGGCGGTTCTTCCCTGAAAACTTTGAAAAATATTAATACAAATGATTGGTATAAAAACAATTTGAAACCGATTTAAACATGTTACTTTATGTGCTTCAGTATTAATAACTTAAAATTTTCATTGGCATTTTTTCAATGTTATACTAACAAGGATAAATTTCATGAGGTATAAAAAATAGTGCCCCCTCTTACGATAATGTAATAAAGTAGTTAATTAACCATTTATGAAATATAAATGAGAAAGTAAATACTACAAGTGTAGTAATGATAATTTAAAATTAATTAAAGCAAGTTGTTAAATTTTGTATTAAGCACAGTTAACCAACCAAACACTGATATAACTCTGAAATTTCTGATTGTAAACAATAAAATAAGAATTAAAAAGTCAGTAAAAAAAGTTAATTTGTTGTCATATGATAAAATTCTGGTATAACTGAGTACTGTCTTCCACTGTTGCCACACAGTCTCTGTTCAAAAGTTGCAAAAAAATTTTGTACAATAAATTTCTTAAGCAGGGAATTCTGACATTCTTTTATATCCAGGATCTTGTATTCTCAGAATACCTTCAAGGTCAAGTTGTTATAAAGTAGGTAAGATTGAAACAGATATTGTTCATTCAAAGTATATTTTCATAATAAATAATATCCAATTTCATCAAACACAAAGTTTCACTTGAATTGAAATGATAATAAGTACAAAATATAAGACTATTTAATTTGAGCTTGATTAATGAGTGCTGCGTTGTACTTTGTCAACTATTTCTAAATACTTTGGGGTCTTCTTATTCAAAGCCCTTAATTCCTCTATTTCTTTTGTTTGGAGATGAAAGTCAGCAGTGGTTTTTGTTAGCTTAAAACCAAGTCTATATTAGAAACAATAGTGAATAAAAAAAGATAACTATATGAATAAATTGAAATTTGTGATAATGTTTAAATTAAAACTTACCATGTCCAACATTACTTCATATTTTACTCTAAGCATGTTATTTTCTTCTTCCAACTCATTAATTCTCTTTTTTAGTTTAATATTTTCTTTGTAGGAACCGCCAGTGGGACCATTTTCTATTGGAAGGTAAAAGAAGATAACAAATTCGTTATCATTGGTCATAATCTGTTCTAAATACTCTATAGCCAACTGTGCTCAACAAATTAAAAACTTTTGACATGAATTTTTAATATTTTTTACCTGGAATCCATTCTCCGTTATCGAAATGAATAACGTTTTCGCCTAACGTTATTGTGAGTTCTTCATGCAAATCCGTCGCGTCTTTTGAATCTTTTATGTCAGCTTCGAAAGTACTGGTACTAACTGCAGCAACTAATGTAGACACATCAGATTCAGATTTAGCTTGTCTACGCGACGTAGTTTTTTTGGGAGAAAATTTGCCAGAGAAAAATGGCATAACTGTGGTAAACCGCGGTATGCCGTTTGCATGACAAGTGTTGTTAGTCTGATGGGCTCAAATGGGCTGCTGTCGTTACGTGACAGGTGTGAGACATGGACTATTGAGCATGTCCCCAACTAACCTCACTAGTTTGTTAGGTGTATTTTGTCAAAATACTTGGCAGGATTATTTCAGTCCTGAACTGTAATAACAGCTTTGTCTGGAGCAGATTGGACTATTTTGCATTTCCTGAAGTTTGTGAGAAACACAATTTTCTCCATTTATATTATCTCGTCAACTTTTCTTTCCATTCAAAGAATATTGAGAGTAATCCCTTTTGCATTAGAAATTGACTGCTTAAGAGTTGTTCTAAGGACACATTATATAGACACTAGGATATTTTCTACTATGGTCACTTTCTTCATTAGTTTACTCTATTGGATTGCTGCACTGTTTGTTTATTTTTGGATAATATTTTCTCGATGGACTAGCTTAATTTTTTATCATGGGTGCATGTATTCCACTGCTTTGGAGTACGATTATATTATTGGTAGGATATTGCATACATATGAGCATATAGACTTTTTTAATGGCTTTTAAGAATTTTTTTTTTTGACAGTGGGGGCTGGTACTGCTGGATCTATTGTAGCTCACAGACTATCAGATGATCCAAAAGTTTCTGTGCTTTTAATTGATGCTGGAAGGTTTAGTTCCTCCAGTTTGCTAAACATTCCTATTATTAGCCCTTTCTTGCAACTTAGTGATTTGGATTGGCAGTTTAAGACCACAGAACAAAAGGATGCCTGTTTTAGTTTGGAAGGACATGTAAGTATAAGGTACACAGATGTTAAGTGATATTGTTGTCATCTGTTTTAGGGATCAAGTGGGAATACTCAAAATATTTCATAACAAAAATATTTTATGGCTAAATTGAAGGATATATGTGTAATATCAGTAAAACTTATATTCATTTTATGAAATCTTTACTTTCAAAATCTCAAGTTTACTTAAAGTAAATAGTTATTCTCAGATAATGAAACTTGTTTAGTAATTGGAATAAACTAGAGGGACTGTGTGAAGAATTCACAACCATTACCAACATTAGAGTTCCTATTAGTGCAATTACTGAATTGCAAAAGCAGTTAATTGTGTATAAAATTCAGTATTTCACTCTTTAAGGTAAAGAAATATAGTAAACTTATCACAAACGTCATTTAATATTGTACTGTGTCTAGCATGTGGTACGTAAAGAACATGCCATTATTTTGTACTAAAACAGTTGTTAAATAAATAGTACGTAGCTGAACTGTTAGATTACAGAAAATAATACCTCACATACGGCACTTGGTTAAGAATGATGGCTGAAAAAGTGAAGTTGCCTTTCAAAAATAAGATATAAGGTACCTTAAACAATGAGTGGTAAATCACTTCTGATCTATGTTAATTAGCTCAAGGAGAACCTGTTTTTTAATTTTGTGATATCAGATGTTGCATATCAGATACATCAGATGGTGCATATTAATTAAAGGGGTACACTGGTGAAGAATACCCTGAAGAACCCATACTACGATGACTATCCTGATTGACACCACTAAAATATTGACTTGGAATGAGAGGATATTCATAACCTCCCCTCCACCACTAACATAAATTATGCTGATCTCTATTTTTTTTATTACTCATGAAGTTTATCATAAATCTCCAAACATGTACTTATGATGTGTTCTTTATTCAGTCTTGCACAATTCCAGCTCTTTATATATTGTTTATACTTCATTTTCTGACATTCCACAGCAAATGTAAAATCACAATTTATTATTAAGACATCAATGCAGCCAAAAAGTGTTATAGTTCCTAATTTCTAATAGAAAGAGTGAATAATTCCATTTTTTGGGGAAGGGGGTGAAATAATGGATCCATTGTCAGATTTTTTTTCAGTTTCACAGAGATGAACCATACCAATTGTATCATTTCACTTTAATAAAGAAAAAATCTCAAGTGTCTGTAATTGCCCTTCTTATATCAATTATTACTAATTTGCTGTTTCTAGATTCTAGAAACTTAGAAATTGCTATCTCTTCATGTATTTTTGTTGTTTAATAAAATATAATACTTTTACTGCTCCTGTTCAAATCTACAACCAATCATATTTTGTTTGAAATTCAGAGCTACTTGTGGTTTGGTAACATGTAGTCAATTCCCTCCTTATTGTCGAATACTTAATCGATATTCAAGCAAACATAATTTATTTGTTACTTAGATAATATTTTACTTGGTATACCAGGAAATTGAGAGAAATGGGCTTCAAAAATGTTTGAAGCTGTTAAACATTGTTTAATGAAAAATGAAGTAAAGAGTGATGTCCTTGTTTTATTATTTTAATTTTTTTAGTCTAGTCGATGGCCGAGAGGAAAAGTAGTAGGTGGAACAAGTCTCCTGAACTATATGATGTATGTTAGAGGCCATGAGTACGATTTTGATGCTTGGGCCAAAGAGGGAAACTCAGGTTGGATCTTCCATGAAGATGTTGTTCCCTACTTTAAAAAGTCTGAAAAGCAGAGTGGGAGTTACAAAGAGGGTAAGAAACAGTTGCATATATTGATTTAGATCTTTTATCATATGGCTATCATTGGAAAATACACTATAGAAGTGTAAAATGAATAATTTGGTTCTTAATCTCCCACATTAATGTATTCATTTTTCTCCTAGTTATTGATTGTAATGCTTTATAAATCACATGTTTGGGGAGGAAAGGATGAGGGACTAATTTTTAAAACTGGTCTGGCAGTGATTTTGTATTGTTCATCTACAAAATATTATATATTTTCTCCACAAACACTGAAAGAATGAATGTTCAGAGATATAAAGCTTAAAAAATAAGTGGTTCAGGCAAGAAAGACTATGCCAGTGTTTGTGAGCAGAAAAGATAAGGGTTCACTTAGTTGACTGTGTTAACTACTGGTGGTGTTTGGGAATTTGAAGTAGGGAGGCAAAAAATTATTGGAAACAAAATGTACTATGGGAGGTGGTGGTAGGAGGGGAGAAGGTTGGACAAAATTAAAACTGCTGCTTCCCTAGTAGTTTTTTAAATAATTTAATAAATGAAAGGAAGTATGTATGATAAGATGAATGGGTTGGTGCAAAGATTTTAAAATTAGTCCTAGTTTTAGGTGGCTAAAATAAACTAAAATATTTTCCCCCAAAAAATGTGTGGTGGCAAGTCAATTACGGTATGGTTCAGGCAGCACACCAGGTGACTGAATGGAACAGCATTCCAGTTGCTGCATTCCAGAAGTTGTCCTAACGATGTCAGAACTGCTTCAGGCAGTGCGCTGTATGCACAAGGGTGCTTTTCTGAAGATTATCAAGTTGTTGTAAGAACATTGGTAATAATTTTTCTTTTATTGAAGTCTACTTTTGAGACACGTTTTATGATCTGGGTCACATTGCACAATATTATTAGCCATTTATTGTGGAGGCAGTGTAAAACTTCAGTCAAATAGGAGTCTGCAACACTATGGATAAATCCGAACTCATCCGACAGCTTGATTCAATAATACTATTGAATTGAGTAGAGATGGATTGGCCAGGGCGTGAATTGGCTTGGGACAGGTGACTTTGACAGGTTATCATTCAACACTTGCAACTTTCAACAAGTAATTTCACCAAAAAATTATAAAATTGGGGAGGAAAAGGAGGAGGATAGATCCCGTACTCTTTGCCCCTTTTCCCCTGCCAAGGTTGCAATTGAGCTGCTGTATTTGAGAATCTTATACCAATCCAGTACTGAAATGGGACTGAACAGTACTGCTTACCTCATTGTCACCTTTGTGTCCTTGATTTGTGAATCAGACTCTGGTATCCCTAGTGCAAATTAAGCTTATTGTTATTTAAAACTGTTAATTTAGTACACATTAATATTGATTGTTTTTATTGTATTTCAATTATTATGGAGTTGTTTGATAATGTTTATAAGTTCACCTTGAAGAGTTTGGTGTTTCATTTACTGAATTATTTTGGATTTTTACTTTATGGCAACCCTGTAGTCATGATGCCACTATGTGGATCATCTTTTCTCTTCTGTATACCATGGCATAGATGGTAGCGTTCAAGCTCATCACCAAGTCATTCCAGGTTCAATTCCCGGTGGAGCCAGAATTTTTTTTAAGCTTTTCACATTAATGTCCCAGTTCATATATACCTAGTCATATAGCTGTGACTACTGAAAAGCAAACCCTCCTTCCTCTATCCATATCCTCCTAGTATCAATAACCTCTATTAACCCCTCCACATGGGCCAAGTTGTTGGTAAGCTCAGCTAAGCGGCCCACCTACTAACAATAGCCTACCACCCAACTCCTGCCTCCTATCGCTTCATATAGATAAGCTTCAATAGCACTCTACATTCCCATTTACAAATACTACAATACTGTATACCAAACAATGTCTTCACATCATGAACCTTGCAGCAACTGAAGATAGTCTTTACCACCTTGAAATGACCTTAGAGTGACAAACCTACAATATCAGGGACAAACGAACTGACCAAAACCAAAAGGGAAACATATTTCTGCCACAAGGCTGTTTCTATTTAGTGAACCAATGATGAACACGTAAAATTATTTCAGAAGCCAAGATTTATTATTTCAAGCCTTGAAAAAGTTTGTTCGGTAAAGACTCAAAAACATTTTGAAGTTCTTTATTTGTAAATTTTTTTATATATATCCACCGGCCTATATTAGTTTTAAATTGTATATGTATAAATATGACAATGTACGTAATTAAAAAAAGTACTGTTACAAAGTAGCCTATTTATTTTAATAGACGTTGCTACGGATGACTGGATATTCATTCTTTTTGCATAAATAGACCTGAATACAATGTTACCAGTCATGGTGTAAATTCAGGTAAAGGGCTCTAATGACCTTGATGTTGCTCCTAGAAAAAAGAAAAAAAAGTTCAGGTAACATCAAACTAAGAGGGGTTATTTAGTTCATAATTAGGGATAGGAGAATTATGCTTTTGAGGAAGGTTAATTAAGCTGTCAAAACTTGAATGATTTTGCTTACAATATGCTACCTAAATTTGAAAATTATTCTTGAATTATGCTTTTAAAAAGTCAATTTCATGCCCCGAAAATGTGCAATCCTACCTAGCCCATGCCTTAAGGTGGTATGAACTTGCCAGACATTAGTCAAGCATATATAACCATTTATGAAACATTCAATAATGTTATTTATTCTGTTTGTATCAAAATAATCATTATAACAAATTAATGAATTATGTTGTATTATAAAACTGCAAATCACTAATTATAGTTTAAATTGAAACACTGTGTATGTATAATGATTTCTTGTTTGACTTGAGTTCTCAAGTTTTGCGACTGTTTTGTTGAAAAATTCTTAATTGTCCGGAAAAGCAAGACAAATTTCGTTCTCTTTTTTTCTCTATTAAATTTCTAGTATGGGCGATAGCTTTTTGGACCAATGTCAATAAGAATTATGTTAGAATTTATTCAAAAATAGACCCTTTAGAGAGATAAGATCCCATTTAACTTTAAGGTTTATTCAAATATTAGCCTCAAATTTTACTTTAGAACTTGATAGATTATGATTTTTTCTTTCATAAAAAAATATTTCTGGTATTTCATGACAGTTGTCAGGTCGTCATGCTACCTCAACCTGTGGTAATTGAATTACATCTGTAATAAAAATTATTGTTTTTTTTTTTTTAGGAGTCTGAAATCTTTATAGGGAGAGGATTCAAGTAAACACTAGTTGAGAATTAAATTTTCTTAAATCTAATGAGTGTAAATTAATATTGGTTAGATTAAGTTATGTGGTACATAAAAATTCAAATGTTGATATCCATTTCACTGCCACCTCATCCCCTGCTCTGTACCCACTGCCCAAGCTAGACACACTCCTGCCACTTCTCTTTCAATAAGATCACTTCTCCTATCAGTTCTCTTTCGACAAGGAGATGATCAGCGTTAACTTGCAAATTCAAAATTGAAGCATTTTCCACCTCTGATGTGATGAGCACCTCTAATGTAGCAATAATTCTGATTATAGCAAAATATTTGTGATTAAGTTATGCTTGCATTATATGGAATAGATGCTGTGTTGTAATAAATGTGTTGCTGTGAGTTTTTATGCTCTCTGGAAATGAAGTGGGGGGGGGACCTAAATACAAGAAAACTTTAATTTTTTTTTACAATCTGACCTATTTTAGAAATTTATGCGTTTATGAGAAAGCATAATCTTTCTATCTCTATTCCCTGATTTAGTTTTAAATTAAAAACTTTTTTGTTTATCAAAAGGTTTTCTGGACCCTCAACTTTCTTCTCTGATAACTTAAAATTCACTATCGCTTGTTACAAAAGAAAATACTAGTCATAAATTAATAAAATTCAACTGTTTCTAAACCTGTTGTAAAAGTTGTTATTAACCTTTCTTCTTGTAGACGCATACCATTCAACTCTTGGGGCAATGGAAGTCAATGATGCCCAGTATTCAACTCCTCTTTCTGAAGTTTTCTTAGAAGCTGGTGAACAGTTAGGATTTTATGTGAGAGATGTAAATAGTAAACATCAGACAGGTTATTATTTTTAATTTTTACTGCTGTATGTATGTAAATTAAGATTTTTCAATTAAAAAATGAAATGAAACATATAATAATGATGTATAATATTTTTCCATTTTAATTCATGAGAAAACATATTTTAGGATTTATGAAAAGCCAAGTTCATATTCATGGAGGTGAAAGATTCAGTGTTTATCATGGTTATTTGACAAGTAAGAGAGCAAATCTTAACATGTTGTGTGACACCATTGTTGAAAAAGTGAGTGAATCAAAGAGTGTGTTTTTATTATTATTACTCAGGTTTTATGTAGTTTGGACTATCAAATATGTTTTGTAGGTTTTAATGAGGCGTGAATTTGAGGCTAAAGGAGTTCAGGCATTACATTTAAACAAGAGGCTTACAATTAGTGCTAGACGAGCAGTTATACTATCCTCAGGCACCGTAGGCTCTCCTGCAATTTTAATGCGCTCTGGAATAGGACCAAAAACTCATCTTAGGGAGTTAGAGGTTTGTATTTTGTTAGAAGTTATTTTCAATTCATCAGAACATTGGCCTTTTATTTTTTTGTCATAAGATTCCAGTCGTTGTAGACTTACCAGTGGGAAAAAATCTTCAAGATCACTTGACTACAGGGATGGATTTAATTCTTTTGAATCAATCATTGTCATTAGACTTTTGGAATATTGCTTCTTTTTCATCCTTTTGGCATTATATGATCCATGGAAAAGGTAAGAAATTTAGAGGTGTATAGTTTTTGTTGTTTTGAAAAATAGATACAGTCAAAAAGAAATTCCACAAATATTCATATCTATCTATTTCCCTATGATTTTTTGTTTTGCTGATTATTATTTTACACTGTCTTGAACCATTTTCATTCTTCTTTGTGGTACTGTGATTGAAGGATTTCTTACTTTTTGGTTGTAAATTAGTTCAGTTTTCTTGTTGTGGTTATATGCAATATACCACTTAGTTTTTGCTAAGTTTTGTGCTTATATTTGTGTTGAGACCTCAGAGAACTAGCTTTTGTAAATTTATATTTCCATCTATTAAAAATATTGAGTGATTTTTATTAAAATTTTTGGTGGGTTTTGGATTGGTAAACTATTGAAACTTGGTGTTCATTGAATTTGTTCAAGATATCGAATTCAATAACTTTGTATGTTAGGTTTGAATTTTTATGGTACATGTTAAAAGATTTGAACTTGTTCAGATTACAACTGTTTCTGTAGGGCCTTGGACTTCCAATGGATGTGAGGCATTTGCTATTGTCCATAGCAGGTTGTCTGATTCCAAAAAGGATCCTCCAGATTTGCAGATTATGGCTCTTCCAATGGGATTATCAAGTGATTATGGAAGTCACATGAAACAAGCAATAGGTCTAAAGGATGAAGTATGTTTAATTGGATGAATTATTCTCATATCATATACTACAAAGTATAGATGTTTGTGTTGATAATACTGCAGGTGTGGACCAGTTATTTTGCTCCCCTAATTGGAAAAAATGTTGCTAGTATTATGCCTGTTCTGTTGCATCCAAAAAGTAAAGGGGAAATACTCCTTAGAAGTAAAGATGCTCAAGACTCTCCAATCATTGACCCAAAATATTTATCACATATTGCAGATATTGAGGTTCTGTATGAAGGTAAAGGAAAATGATTAACTTTCTTTATTGGTTGGATTTGTTGTGTAGTATTGTAAAGTGACTATTGTTATCAGGAATTAAATTGGTCAAGGATATTATCAACACTAGATCCATGAAGAAATTGGGTGCACTTATGTACAACAAAAGTCTTCCAGGATGTGAGACACACATTTTTGATAGCCCTGAATATTGGAAATGTTTTATACAACATATGTCCTTAACTTCCTATCATCCAGTCGGAACTTGTAAAATGGGACGAAGTTCTGATCTCACATCTGTTGTAGATACTAATCTTAGGTAAGGATAGATTTGTGCAATGATATGGTGTCATGGTTTGGGGTCACTCAGATCTTCGTATCCAAAGTTTCATAATATAAAGTAGCCTGATGAAAATGGTGACAAACTGTACTCAAAACCTACAATATATTGCAGGAGGTCCATTCTGTCACCATATTCACTTGATATTGCAACTTTTAATTTGTAGGTGGGTTTTCAGAAATTGAAGTTGTAATAAAAAGATGATATTAGTACAAGTTTATGAAAAATATCTGTGATTTAGAATTGTGTTTTTGGAATTGAATATCGTAGTGCTATTATGTTATATTTATGAAACAATGGTATTGGTTAATACAGAGTAACTGAAGCGTTAGTCTTGCTTTATCAGAAAAATTCTTGTTTTTAATCCTAGGTATAGTTATAATACTCATAAATATACTTTTGTGTTGCAAACTTTCCTTGCCTGAAATGAATTTGTCATTCAGAAATCCTTCAACTTAATTAATTTCCAAAAGAAATATTTATCACTAGATTAAATCTCTTCAAATCTATTGTTAAATCTACTTTACCATTTTTCCATAGTTTTGAGAAAGATTGTTTTTACAAACACTTAGACCAACTGGAATGATCTTCTTTATTCTTTGTGTTCGTAAAGTTAATATAATGTGTATATTTCTCAAGAACTGTTTAATTAAATAGCAAATTATTAAAATTAAATATACCTTTGAGAGTTCCATTTGTGAACATTGATAATTGATCATACAATTTGTTTTTGTTGTCATTAGTTTCCTTAACTGAAATATTTCATATTGGCAATCAGTCTTGGCATGGTTTTGAATATTATCTCTGCTGTTCATTTTATCTATCTCATTATTTGATTTGATAAAATATTACTTTGTTTTCTTTCATATAGTTTCATATTGATTTTTTGACAAAAAAAAATTATTGATTGATTGTCTATTTGAATAGTTTATTTATTTATTTATTTATATTTTTGATAGTTACAAAATAAATCTCTTAGTTGTTCTTTTATGGATCATTACTTGTAGTAACATTTGACATATTACTACTTGTATCTGGGAACCTATTTCATGTCCTAAAATTATCCTAATCTCATAGATTATATTGAGAAAATTGTTTTGTCTTTGATTTTATTTCATTCTTATATTCCCTAATCCTTCCATTTTATTATGTTGCATTTTACTTGGGACAGTATTTCACATTACCTTGAATAATTTTGTTTGTGATAATGAAAACATTGGGATAGTCATATACTTTGAGGTTTATCTTCTTCAGGGTGCATGGAACCAATAAACTGTTTGTGATCGATGCGTCAATTATGCCAAGTATTCCTAGTGGAAATATTAATGCAGCTGTTATGATGATCGCGGAAAAAGGAGCTGATTATGTGAAAAGAAATTGGTACCAAACAACAAAAAAGAAGACATTTTTGAAGGAATATTTTGAACAAGTTTGTGAAAGATAGTTGCTTTTTGTGTTATCTTTATGTTGACTCTGTAGCTGTTTATGATATTTTTATATTGAGTATATATGTATTGATCACTTGTTAATAAATACAATTTTTTTGTACTAAACATGTGTAACATATTATGCAATTAAATATTTTTATTCTTTAATTATATTGACAGAAGTGCTACTCCTACCTGGTACACAAATATGTCTAAGTATTGTGAGATTTGAATAATTTAATAATTATTAGCAGGAATCAGCCTTGTTCGGGCATTTGAAATACGAGCGACGGAGCGACGGAGGAAAGCCTCCTCACTCCACAAAATTTTTGAGCAGTGCGACGAAGAAACCACTCACATCTGGCGAGGGGCAGAGATCCCACGCCACGACAAGCTGGGACCTGTTGGAGAAAGATTTTATTGCGGTATAGATCTCTCAGGCAAGCGGGGGTGTGGGTAGACGACCCACCCCAGTAATATAACTGAGAAACGTTAAAAGGACCCGCAGGCGGAAGGAGCTAGTTGCGACTTGTTTAAGAAAAAAGCGTTGCAAAAGAGCGGTTAAAGATAGTTTGAAAATACTCAAAATCCCCTATCAGAACCGAGGCACGGGAGGGGGGAACAGTCGTATTATTGGAAGCCTCCGTCACGTGGAATTCAAAGTTTGAGGATTTTGGAAGTGGAAAAAGATATGGAGGAAGGGAGGAAACCCATTTAAGGAAGGACATAGAGCACTTTGGAGACTTTTCTTAGAACTTTTGGAAGCACTTTTTCGCAGACCATTATTTTCGAGATTTTCACCAGTATTCACTTCCTCTAAGATGCTTCGCGCGGCTCGAGACTTGTCGATTTTTTTTGGGAGCACCGAACGAGTCTGGTAGATTGGTCGTGAGCTGAGCCACTACTCAGTTAGTTCAAAATATCCGATGAGATTCCGGAGTTCGTTATTGTCCGGATCGAAGCCTTTAATTTCAGCTAATATTTTTGGGGAGATTTTCCGCGAAACCGAGGCCAGGGCTGCGCTCCGCCTCAGGGCACCTGGGCCGCACTGCTGAGGGAGAGGAGTCACCACCGGGGGAACCGTCGCTGGTGACGCCACCATCAAAGAGTCTTCCCGAGATCGGAGCTTGGCCGGCGTTGTGAGGTCAACGCACCCTTTACTCACCACTGTCTGGTTTGATTTGGTGGCATCCAACCCACGTCGTAATTCGCTTATGCGAGAAGACTAGTGCGGAAGTTGTTGTAAAAAGATGCCCAGAACTGTGGACTTGATTATTGAAAAGTGGGGCCAATTATCGCAAGAGAACCCCGCCGAATTATCCTTTTTTGTATTTTGTTATAAATGTAACAGCCTTTTTAAGGAGAGAGAGGTCTTGTAAATTCAGTGCCCTTTTATTTTTGTTGAAGGAGAAATTTTTAATGTTTGTTTATGATTTAAATCCGATTAAAATTAATGTTTTTTTTGTGTTGAAGCTGAAGTCGGGGATCACGTCAGTGCGCTTTCATGTTAACGTTGACGGGAATTTTTGTGTGTTTTGGGGGGATTGCATGAGGGTTTTTCTCATTGTTGTATATGATGTTAATGAGTTTAATTTGTCACAAAACGTTTTCCTACATGTGGAACCCTAGTATGTTTTTTTCCTTAGATAAAAATAAGTGACAAACCCAATTACTAGTGGCACCCTGAGATAGAGCTAGCCGAGGTGACTAACTATTTATTAGTTTAAACAATTAGATTTTCCATTCTGCCACAGTATATAGTTTCTATTTGAAGCTGAATAATCAAGATGAAATTATTAAAATTTGAATTAAAATGACTAAAATGAGAATCTGATTAATTAAAATGAGAAACGAAGGTGGAGGTCCTGACATTTATATTATGCATTACGAACACATTATGGTTTAATAGCTTGGGGTGGCACATTTGATAACATATTAATTCTTTAATCATGTGTGCACTTTATATTAAAAAGCAAGAAATTCAAACCAGTGTAAAGGACAGTACGCACATACATGTAGCTACTTTATATAATTAATAGTTAGTTGGAAAATGATTTAAAAAATTATAAATCAATCAGTACATGTTAAATCTTTCATTTGCACAGAATTAAAAATATTTGCATGAGGAGTAAATGTTATGTGGTTTTGAAATCGTTAATTTGTCATCTGATGATAAACTGAAGAGACTCGACTTGCCTACAAAGAAAATCAAGATGGTATTAAAACAATGGATAATGAAAAATGACATATACCTGATCCTTATTATAATTAAAAGATTAAAAAATTGCTCATTTTGCTGTATATATTTGATTTGCATAACATTTATCCTCTTTTGTTATATGTTATAAGTATTATATACATATATTTTTGTGGTCTTCTTACCTGTCCAAGCAATTACAGCTTTGTAGACAAGGAAATTTTGGGTACTTTGGGACTATGCATAAAAATTTTGTGCACTTGTTTTTGTTTAATCATATTGGGTATAAATAAATTAAAGGAAACGACGTATCTCCTCAACACTTGCTATGCTATTAGAATTTTATTTCAAATTTCATACTTATAAGTTTATATATTGGGTGTTTACAGTGTTACCCTAAACTCAAATGTGTGCACAATCACAATAGGGCTCTAATGACCTCGCTGTTGACGAGCCCTAAAGCCCCCCCCCCCCCCAAAAAAAAAAAAAAAAAAAAAAAAAACACAATCACAACTTTATTTATTTTACATGTAAAATATGTGCATTATACCACATTAAACATGGAAATCACACTGAACTTGCCTCACATGAAAGCATTGGATTGTGAATAACTATGACATATTGATGTCAATGCCCAGGAGATACCCACGCTTGGAAGCTGACTGGGACAAAGACCAAAGTGCATCTGGGTGTGGAGAAAACTATCTACATTTTCTAGTGAATTCTAAATGGAAGAATTTTGTTTTATTGATTTCAAAAAATTATGTTTATTGATGGAGATTTTAGATTTAAAATTAAACAAAGAAAGTAATACACTTGAATCTTGGGTGCTGGATCCTGCAATTTATTACTGTATCGACTTACTTGTAAGTTAATATTTAATAAATTTTTCTGAAAAACTTATTTCTGAATATTTGAATGTTTATAGGATTTATGATGAAATAATAATTCTTAGTGAATGACTAATGAATCTATGATTTTAATTTTTTTCTTATTAATATGATATTTGTTAAAAATTAAAAATCATGTAACACAGACGATACACTTCATGAAATATCTAATTCAATATACAAAATATTATCAACATAAAATATAGTTTGTATTAGTATCTTTAAGTTTTCAATGTTTCATTAGTTTGTATTTTTCTTGTCATTTTAATATTCTTTTTTTATTTTCCCTATTGAACTTCGAATGTTTTTTGCTTGTTTTACAAAAAGGTGTAATGTTTCTTCATTAATTAAAACTGTCTCACTGTAACACCACAAGAATAATCTATACTTTTTACTTGGATTATTGTATTTAAGTTTTGAAGTATAGGAAATTGACAAAATGATTAGAGGACTGATTGTGGTTCTTTTATTTTACTATAAAACATATGAACAAACATCATTAATTGTCACATCAAAAATAAACCATAGCTTGATGGTCAACTATAATGAATTGTTACAAACAAATACCAGATTCTAGTGAATATAAATGCAACCAAAAATATAATGTTTGTGATTAGTGACACTTTTTTTTTCTGTCACGGTTTGATTCTTCAAAAATTCTTTTCTCAAACTTGAATAATGAACAAACAAAAATTACAAGAAAAAGTGTTACTTTGTAACTAATGTAGATTTTCAATTGATATTTTGCTCTTATACCTCCTTTCAAAGTCAATTTACTCTTGTTGAATGGAATTCATTAACAAATTAATTGTAGGATAAAATGTAGATCTTACTTCAGTTTGAGCTTCAGTAGTTCATTCAGTTGGTAAGAATACCATGCCTCGTTTAAACATTTTGTTTGTCATGAACTATAATAATTATTCTGACATTTTGTTCTCTTGTAATTTCTTTGGACATTGTCCATCAGCATATCAAGAGAGAAGAGGATGATGGACAGTTTCCCAGAAAATACACGTTAAACTAATATAAAAGATATATAATATAAAATCGTCTCTCAACATCTTGGTTGAACTGCTTTACTTAACGTAGTAAGAACGATATGCATACCAGAGCTAACTTGAGAAAGCCTACCTGCAGTCAATGGCAACTGTGACAGGACAGCAAGTCATGTCTCAAACCTTCATTAGATCCTTGTCAGAAGCCTGCCTCTCCAGCCTAGGCTATGTATGCTGCACAGTCTGCTATTCTGTCACAGCTGCTGCTAGCTATGGGTAGGCTGTCTGAAGCTAGTCCAGGAGACAAAACATCCTTGGAAGTTGGTGAACCAAAACCAGATTTCCAAGGAGGTCATTGTCTAGGTGATAAAAGGAATGTACAAGGCTCCACTAACCTTCCCCTTGCAGTAGACTTGTGTCAGTGACAATCTATTGACTAGACCTCATTACTAATCTTGGGCGAGGCCAACGATAAATTTATAATGAAACAATGAGACTGGCTTCTAATTTAAAATTTTCTTTTGGTAACAATTTTGGAAAAATTATATGCATCATTCTCGAGTAAAATAAGAGTGATTGTTACATTGTATCCTAAAATCAATTTTGACATAGACTTGCTTTTCTTTCTGTTTCTATGGAATGAAACCTGAGTTAGTAATTAATTTTCAATTATTGTTACTTGAATTTTTAACATAAAGCACTTAAAAGCCTGATCGCATTCATAACACATCAATAACAAAGATTATTTCCTAACTTTATTCTAGTTACAATGGACGGAAGAGTAGCTTGGGAATCCTTATTCCCATATGAGCTGCACGATTAGTGCTTGTGCAAATTCAACACCCACACAACACTCACACACGTGCCGATGAACACAGCTTTAGTTAAAGTCATAAAATCTAAATAATGTAGGCATGTTTCCATATCTTTTAGAGTTTTGCTATGAATACATCAACTATAGAAAGCTGCATTATTGTGCAAAAGGCAACTGAGATTTTGTTGTAGAAGACCAAGGATTTATCTTTTCCCAATTAAAACTTCAATTTTTCTCATATAGTTACAGCACATTTAATGGAGTTAATGTATTGCTTTTGGACTACATTGTTTATGATTAAATACTGATATTTGATTATACGTTTTAGATTCTCTTCATGTAGTCTGACCATAATCCCTGCAATCCAAAATGGGAGAGGTGACTTAAAATAGAATAGGACAGCACAAGTGAGCTAAATCTCTGATCAGATCGTATCATCATACCAAGATCTGTATTTTTGTGATGAATGTACTGTAGGCAACAAAAAATGATTTCGTATCATGGTGAACTAGAAAATGTATTAATTGTTTGGGTGATTTACTTATCACTGATTCATGATGAAAATGAGATGAAACCAATGTTTTATGAGAACTGCTGAATGGACAATGCAATTAAACAATGCCTCATTGAAAGATACTGCCTCATTCAGTACATATGGTCTGCCCATCTTCATAACTTGTTGGAATCGAAATATATTAATAATTTCATTTATTTACAATTTCTTCTCATTGTTTCACTTTCTTAATTGTAAATTAATTGAGAGGTGACTTTTACTTTACTTTAACAATTATGTTTAATGATAACTCTCACCCTTAACGAGACTTTCTGGCAATAGGCACTTACAATTAGTTTATATTAAGTAGTGAGAAGTTGGTTTCTAATTGCACTTAGGTCTGGCTTATTAGTATTCTCATTTCTACTTTTTCACCAGAATCCTCTCAATAAATTTATTTTTCAATTGAAGTGAAAAATTTCTTTTTTAATTGATTACAATCATTTATTTATTACCTTAAAGGCAAATTGTCAACCTGTTTTAAACTGACTTCATTCTATTTTTTTATTATTTTTCACATTACTTCATATTATAACTTAATATTATAGGATTAATGTTTCATATAATGTAATTATATTAAGTTTACAAGAATATCAGTTTAAAAAATTCTATCCCATCAGAGCACAGAGTACATGACACCTCAGAAACTTTGTTTCATTTTAGCATCTTAACTGTAAAAAGTCATAAAAAGTAATAATTGATTAATTCTAGTTTGAAGCACCAGAGTCCACAAAGCTTCCAGTAAATTGTATTACTTACTAAGTAGTTGTGAATTAATTATGAAAACACAAACAGCACCTTGAATGAAATTGCTTATAAAATCATTGCTTATTTATCTCCAACCATAATTCGATGATAAGAAGCTTCTTTGTATTGTTAGTATATATCATCGTACAATACATTGATACAACTGCCACTGATTTCAATCACAGATAAATCCCTGACTTTTTAGTTGGTGCACTCATTGTCCACTAAAGTAATAATCAAATTCAATCACTTCATAAAACAAAGAAGGCAGAAGGAAAGTGCTAGTTACACAACCAGAACACTTTATGATCATGTTGTGCTTTGTTCTAATTTGACACCCAGATATTTTTAAACAATGCTGTATGAGCAAGAAAATCACTCATTATTATTAATCACTTAAAGAAATAGTTTGTGAAATTTTTATCTTATAAATTACTACTTTTCAAACTTGGAAATAGTAACTTCTTCCATTTGATTGATTTTGATAAGGGAGCACCTTTTTATCAACAAATGAAGAAATTTCACAAAATTATTCTCAACATTGATAAGTACTCCTGTTGTAAAAGTCATATCTAACAAGATTAGTCAATAGTATTTCAATGTGTTGCTCCCTTCTGGTTGACAAGAACAAAGTCTTCCACCTTTCATTACTGGTTTATTTTGTATGTTCTTCTCAGTCTTAAGTTTCAAAACAGAATTGATTTTGAAATGGTATTGTCTGTTATCTCCTATGAAATTCTGAATTTTTGTAAATTATATTCTTCACTAATAGTTGTTAGTGTATTATAAATTTGATACCTTAATTTTTTCATGTTGTGACTTTTTGTTTTATTTTTGTGTTCTGAAATGATCTCTAAGCAATTTTTGGTCGTCTTGTCATTAGTACTACTATTGTGATACACAAATTATGTTTCTGAATCTTAGCTATTAGGTTTTTACTGTCTCTAAATGCATTTAAATTTATGATTAAGAGCATTTAGAGTTGCATTTGTAGGTATCTTCCTTCATTTACGGAATTTTAGTGTTTTGTTTCAGTGTCTTGACGAGAGGAATGACAAAATTACACTGAATGCAAAGTAGCAGCATTGTGTTAAACAATTTATTTTGATACTATCTGAATAGTATATAAATTTGACCAATCATAACATTTGACTTATGAAATCAAGGTATTTGCATAGTACTTTTTAAAAACTAAGTTGTACTTAGATAGGTGTAGGTTTTTGTTTTGTCACAAAAATTGACAAATGAGTTCAAAATTCTCAGAAATCATTATTCTTTGATATATTGCCAAGTTCCTTTGCTAATTCACTATGTACAATCCAGGAACAGTGAACCACTTCAAATTTATTTTGTTCCGAAATATTTTCCTGGAGTGTTTCACTTGGAGGAACCTGTCATGGAAGGTGGTTGACTCTTTGTGCAACATTGAAATGAATGTGAATTCACACCACAAATGTTCACACAGTGAATCCAAATAAATGATTCACACAAATAGTGCTTCATAATATACAATCTTAATGTTTCTAAAATATAATTGGACGGATAATGTACATTTTCAATTTACAAATATTCTAATTACATAATAAGTTTATTTCACAAATAAATTCTCTTTCGTGCTGGATAGCTGTACAGCTAAGAGCTGCATTCTACAAACCAGAATAGTCTGGACAGTAGTTGCATGGAAGTCAATAAACTTGTTTAAAGAAAGAGCACTTTGTATGCCTGGTCACTGTAAAAGAGACTTTGTTTTGTTGCTTCTCCAAAATAATTTAGTGAAAGTGATATGCTGAGAAGAAAGTCATCTGATGGTCTTTAATCAATCTAAATATTTGCTTTTAAAGAAATTCATGAGTTACTAGTTCTTAATTTCCATTATTATTGTGTGTTTATAGTCTCACAATGTGTAAATCTAAAGACCTAAGTAATTTGGAATATCGAATTAAATTTTCACCAACATTCTTTACGATACCCTAGATAGAGGTATAATAAAATACAACATATATTATATTTTCACTTAACTTTTCTCTATTGTGGAATTGTATTAATACAGAATTCAGAATTCTGAATAAAACCAAGTGGTCAAGCTGGAAAATATCATTTCTGGAGTACATTTGTCAATTCAGCCTTTTGAAAATAATTCATTTACATGATATCATGTTTTGCAACATAATTCTGACTAGATTTAGCAATATTTTTCTGTTGCTTATTGAAATTATTATTATTATTTTGAATTTTACTGAATAGTTTGTTATTTTGGTTGTTCCAGAATCCACTGGTAGAAACTATTTTTAAGGGCTATAGTTAGCAGTATATATATTTAGTTAACAATAGGAACATTGAGCTTTTAATTTATAGCAATGAAAACATTTTTAGTGAGAGGACTTATTATTTTTACCTGTAATTTTTCATGATCCTCTTAAAAAAAATTTTTTAAAAATAAAATTCCAATTCCTTTTTATTTTAAATTGTTATATTATATAAATATAATATTTGAAGTATTTTATTTGTGGAAAATGCTTTGAAAGCAAGAATCTTTTACTAAGATCCTGACTATATTTGTGCAAAAGTGTTTATTATAATAATTTTTTCTAAAAGTGTTGATGGAAGATTTATTTGGTCTTTTCTAATCCTAAATTTGTTACCATGGCTGTGTAATATCCTGTTAAATTTTATTGTTGAAATGGGATTTCAAATTTCTTATACACTTGATGACTTTCCTCTGCATATTTCTGTTCCTGATTCTTTAATTCCATATTAAATAATTATTATTTTAAATAAATAATAATAATAATTATTGCAATGAATTGTTTTGTAGAGTATTTTTTAAAATAATTCTCATTGGACGGCAACTATAACTCACAAGTGAGAGATGATTATGAGTGTAAAAGAATTACTTTTTAATATATTCACTCCACAAAGATATTTCCTGTAATGATGTTCTTCAAAATAGTGCAAAGTATTATAATTTTGAGTGAACCTTATTTTACTTCTTTTGGTTCATTTAAACATTATATACTTATTTTTTTACTTAAAATTTCATTGGAGTTTGTAAGCTTGGTATAAACGTGGTTTCAGGATTTCTCTGCCGATGTAACCTTAGGAAGTGATTTGAGAGAAATTAATTTTACAATGAATCAAGTAAGGAATCCAGAAGTTCAATTTGAGCCTCATCCCATCCCTCACTTGCCAATAATAATGCTGCCAATTCTTCTTCACCAATTGTAAGAGGAGTGGGGTCAATAAGGGAAGAGGTAACAGTAGATGTTAAGGTTCGCTCTGTGACATCTGCTTGCAGTACAGGAATATGATTTTGAATAATTTGTGTCGATGTTTGGATTGCTGGGAGCACTGTAGTTGCAATAGGTTGATTGTGAGACCGATGTCTTGATTTGGAATTGTTATTGTTGCGGCGTTTTCTACGCTTTCCTTCTTCAACACGGTCAAGATCCAATTTCCAGAAGCCTCCTTTACCAGGCTCATCTTTTGATCGGGGAACTTTCACAAAACATTTGTTAAGTGAAAGATTATGGCGTATGGAATTCTGTGAAAGATGTAATGGTTGAAATGGTGAACTTGGATTCATTATATTCTGTAGAGTTATAATGAAATATTATTTTCTTTAACTTGGTTTTCAATCTCTATATAATTGTCCATTAATGTTTAGAAATGAATGTCTGGGTATAATACAAAGGAAAAAACAGACATTTCTTTTTCAAAAAGTGTTAAAAATAATGAAGCAAGGGCTTTTTTATTCACTTTTAATTTGAGAGGATTAAGTCTGAAATGATTATACCCTCTTGGTATTTTCAAAAAATTATTTACAGCTCAATTCAATATTATTTACGTTCATTTTTGAGTGATATTGACTAATCCATAATATAACAAAATATTCTCAATTTTATTATAGAATATTATAAATACATACCTGCCAACTGGGATCAGCATTTCGGTAATATAAAAAATTTTCTCTTATCCAGCTATAAATAGCTGAGAGAGTCATTTTGTTGCTGTTCGCTCCCATAGCCATACAGATGAGAGTTGCGTAGGAGAATGGAGGCTTTTGATCTCCACTTTTCTTGTAATCATCGAGTGTTATTGTTGGGATGGGCATGCAAGCTGAAAATAATGAAGAGTTTGTTCTAAATAGTCAGACATTTAATTCTTTCTTACATAGTTTTGTTATCTGTTTAATTAACTTATTATTGTGCAATGTCTCCCACCTGCTTGCTCTAGGTTCAACTTTTTTTGTGTGAATTGATACATCCAGTGTTGGATTCAAAGGGGGTTCTTACACATGTCCCCATTTCCCTCCAATGGATAAAAATTCTTCAAAATTTTAATTGTGCACGAGAAGAATTTGAGCATGGAAATTGACAGTGACAGGTCAAAGTAATAAAATTTGTGTTAAGAGATGACTCATTGTGGGATAATCATATGATCTGGACTTTGTTCCAACATTCACAATACAAAAAGGCCACCAAATCCAATATTCAAGTATTTCTATGGATTTATTGTTTGTTTGTTTTTTTTTCACATAGAGAGTGGGTTATACATGTGCTCTATCTCAACAACATTGGGAATTGAATCCAAATGTTTGAAACATCCTGCAAAGCAACTACAGCAATCAAAATCTTGGTGGAAGTGGAGGGGAATATGCTTTTGGACTCTAAGAATTTTCATTCTTTCTGTTTCATCTCCTAATATGTGGAAGATACAGTTTGTACAATATCGGAAGGTCTGCCTCACTCACTTTCTCTACACTACCTCATTCTGAGATATCAAGAACCCAGTGATGCTCCCTGACACATCTCCTTTCAATCACACTAACATCTTTATCATAGATGTATGAAATTATTCACCAACTGGATAATTCTTATTGCAAACTATGTTTTTGCTGTGCAAGTAAAAGTAAAACAAAAAGTTTAGATTTAGATTCTTCAAATTTTTTTAAGAAAAATGATATCAAACAACAACCATTTTCATATAATACTGGCAAAGAAAATTCAAATGCAGAGGTTGACAATAGCATTGTAATAATCTCCTTACAAAACAAGAAAAGAAGAGCAATTGCTTGAAAATGCTTTTGGTCATGCAAAAGTTTGTCCTAGAAATTTTTATTCTCTCCCTACTTGTTCTCCATTACTAATTTATTTACCCATTCAGATTGCCTGGAAATGATTGAGGCAAAGTGTTGTAAAATAAAGGGTAGCTATAAAATAGACAAATGATGTGATATTATAAATTTATTTTCGATCATGTTTTTATGATATCTTAAAGAAACTCAGTCAATTAAAACATACATAATATTGACAACATATTGATAATCAAAATAACTAAACGTAGAAAAAATAAAAATTGAAACAAATAAAGATAACTCAGTGTCTGTGAGCAAGTCCAGTAGGAAGAGAAAAGTATAGCTGTCCAGTGCGCTGGTTAACTTGCAGGAGTGGACAATGGCATATCCATGTTTAACAAATGGATGAAGAGATTACAAGGCTAAAATAATATCTATAACAAATTTCAGAATTAGGTATAAAATGAGAAAAATGATGAAATAAATAAATTATGCATCTTTTAATAGAGAAAGGATTCATGTTTATTCACAAAAAAATTAGATAAGTGAATCTTTTCAAAAATTAAAAGTATAAATTTAAGTGTAGAATTCAGTTTTAAATTAAAATCCTAGTCTATAAACCTATACTCTCTTCATTTGATTTGATGTTTCTTTATAGAGATTGCATTGCAGGAAGTGATTCTTTGAACTCTTGACAGAACTCTGATTGAACTCCTCATATCCCTGTGTTAACGCATGTGTACCTCCCATTCTTTGGTAAAAAAGGGACAAACATCACACCTTCAAATGTAGTTGAGCTTTGTCTATTGTTGAGGAGTGATTTAACATCTACTGTGGATCTGTTATCATATAGTGCCTGATCTACATTGACACATCACTTCTTCATTATTTGTGTTGTGTTTCATTAAAATGAGACTTAGTGTTGTGTCATTCAACTATTCACAGTACCATTGTACAATCAGAAAAAGGATTGGATTCACCAAAACTATTTATATTTAATAGGATTGGATTATTTCTTAAAAAACAAAAGAATAGTGAACTTAAAACAAGTGAATATAGACATTTTTACTTTCAGGGCCAATAGACCTTTAGTTCACTTTCAGGACCAAAGGCTTTAGTTCACTTTCAGGAAAAATAAATAATTTCAACTCCATTGATTAGATAATTTACTACTATTGCATGAGATTCAACAATACTGTAATCATAAAAACAACTGTAATTTTTATTAAGTTTTAGAGTGCAAATAATTTTCTATTGCAATTCAACAATAAATACATTTTATTGGTCCTCATAATATGTCTGAGAAATAGACCATACTTCAAAACTATAAAAAATTAGAGGGCTTACTTTAGGTTTATTAGGCACCAATTTAAGGCATTCATACACATGAATTATTTACGAAATGGAATGTCTTGAAGTGCAGTTTTAAGAAGTGTTTTTCGAGGGAGGGATCTCAGACCAACCGGTCAAAAAAACAAAAAAACAAACAAAAAAACCTGGATACATCAAAGAATAAATATTATTAAAAAAGCCATTTAGAAACATTTCTTTAGATTATATAATAAATATTAGTCCCATTCTAATCAAAATGAAATAGTTAATTAAATTATTTAAGGGTAATAGTAGATGAAAATTAGAATAATATGACTTATTTCTGGTTATATTTCTGAGTGTGAGAACTGTTGTCAAACGAAGGAATAGAAAGGTGCATTTGAAGGGTAGATTCAAAACATAGTCTAATTTCCTCCAAAGTGTTATATTGTATATACTTTTGATAATATTTTCTTTTTCCCAATATTTCTTTCCCTGGTAAATTATGGAGAAAAGACCACATGATGCACAATTCAAGTATATACAATATTTAATTTATAAAACAATTAACGGATTTGATCGCATAAAATGAAGGATAAAAGAGAATTTTGTGAATGTCCAGATATCTCCCTCTTTCCAATAAAAGAATGGGGAGAAGAGACGGGATTCTCGTACTTTTGGTATGCAATTATTTGTCTCTTCACGTGGCAATATAATATAATTACAAAATAACAGACAATTCTAACATAACTCCTAAATTTACGGGAGTCATAAAAAACAGCTTATTACTGTGGAGCATTCAGTCACGTTTCTCGAGTGGGACGCGTTTTAAATGAACTCTCCTGCATTTATTCCACCTACCGTGCTGCATCCTGGCGGAGGTCTTCCTCGTCGTCGAGTGCGGCACCTGCGCCGCACCAGTAAGCGGCGGCCCCGCGCCAGCCGTTGGCGAAGGTGGCGCAGAGGCGGTGTTGGGGTAAACTGACGATGCGGGTGATGGCGCGGGTGACGAAGGTGGCGTGGGCAGCGAGGGAACGCTCATGATGTTGAGGTTGTGGAGCCAATGGAGACTGGTGAGGTCGACGTCGTCACAGTAGCGGGGATCGTCGGGGCATCCTGGTGGAGATGAGGGCGATGGCGTGTTGCCACTGCCCCCAGTGCCAGCGCTTCCGGGGCGAGAGCTCATCACCAGCATGGTGGCGGATGAGGAGGGGAAGAGTCAGGTAGAGAGGACGAAAGTGATGGACAGGGGAGGAGATCAGGCGGGCGCTACGGGCATCTGCAAAAGAAACACAAATTACACCAGGGATGGTATTTTGCCCACGCGGGCATGCGAAAGGCAATTTCTATTTAGTAACATCACTAAGGAGGGCATGAACGGACGCGTAGTGGTGCACATTATTCCTTTCCTATCACGATAACAGCCGTGCGGATTGTTTCGTGTTCGATTATGTCAAAGAAGTGGAAAAGTGTATCAAGCAAGCTAGCATATTCATCTTTTTCTAAATTAAGGCGTTCAGTGTTTCATATTTCAATATAGCACGCTTAAACTTGTATTCGTAAGTAAAAGACCGAGCAAATAATATTTGCCTTTTGTCACTTTGAAGGTATGTGGTGATAAATTTGGAGAGATTTTGTAATTCGTTACATAATTGAATACATTAAAATGAATTTATAATAACAATAATTATTGAATTTGAAGATGTTGATACTCTTTAATCGATTATATTGTAGCTGAGAGGCAGTATGAATAGTTTTTCTGATTTCCAACAATCTTTTTTTTTTCCAAAAAGTTTTCAATCACCTTCCAGATATTAAATCGTCCAATTAAAAAGAATAATTAGAGACGTGCAACCCGATGTTCGGCTAAATTTGAATAGTAAGCGAATAGTTTTCTGAAATTTTTATAGAAAAGTTGAACACTACAGTAAAAATAGATGCGTCCAAATGACAACCGAAAGCATAAGTACGTATCAAACCCCCCCACTAATTATTCTAACCAGTATGTTGTTAAGAGTGTATAAGACTAATTTGATCTACTTAATGAGTAGTTCTGTCCTTTCAATTGAACTCCTATTTTATATTCAAACGGTGTGTAGAGTGGTTGCGTTCGAGGCTCTACTCCCCACCTTCAAGCTGCCCGCAGTTGCCCGCGGATGTTCGTAGCATTCGTCGAAGGACAAATCTCTGTTCACCTCTGAGATTCAGAATAGAACTGAAAATGACCTTTGTTTCCTATCTCAGGACCGCATTAAATACAACCTTGTCCGTTATCAGTAGTATAAGGGTAGAATCAGTGCAAGACTATTAATTGGCACAGCCGAGACTAATTATTTTAATGACTTTTTTTTTAAATTAACATTTTGAAAATAACAAGTCTATTTGTTTAGCAAAAGAAACAAAAAAACCCTGATCATATCTATAACAAACATTTATTTCGTTTATTCTGCTAATCATCCCCGTGCCCACAAGGGGAGTTTATTCACTGTATTGTCTCTAATAATCTTTTGGAAATTTGTTACCCCATACAGACGATCCATACATTTCTCCCTCTATATACTTGTTGTAAGTCATTACCTTCGGTAATATATTTGTGCATTAACAGTGGATAATTTCATATTTAATTCATTTTCATTCGCAAACAAGGTGCGAAAACTCTTAGCGCTAATATGCGAGTGCATCGATCATACCCGGAATTTTTGTGTTTCATAACCTTTCGATTTCAAGTAGCATGATCTTAGCAGAATTTGACATTCAAAGCAGAAGATCGCTATTTTCTTTGCACTAAGGTAGAAATGACAGGAAACGATGCTACACGAAGCTTATTTAATCTATATTTATCTTAAAACACTACTTTTCCACATAAACCGAGTATAATTCGACCGAGCTTTTGCCGTGCAGATTATATTTTGAAACCGGACAAGCATCCGTCTCCTCGAAGTATGTTGATGTCGAGGAGGAAGTAGTCGTTCAGATCTCTTTCGATAGCTTAAGCGATTTTAACGATGATCTTTCGCCTCATTAGATTATTCTAAAAAACTTACTGTTCCGTTCTCTACAGCACTCTATATACTTATACATGAATAAATATATAGAGTTCTCTCTCATCAAGTTTATATTTTAATTATATGATCTCCAGCTCAAAATTTACATTCATTAGCTTTCCACTGCACATGCATTTTTGATTGAACTTTTCATATTTTAACAACGCTTCTTAAGTTGCAGGTAAGTATAATGCTAATACCCAGAGCAGTAGTATTTCGAGTTCACCATCAGAAATGGTCTAATTAATGTTGCAAATTTGTTACGTTATCAATATTTCTTTTGCCCTTGAGAGTAAAAGATCACCGTGAATTTGTAGATCCCCATACTTTTCATCTGTGCTGTACCAAGAAACACAATTTACAAAATTTTTGTAAGTTGTGTTAAGTCTGGGCACAATTTTGGAGCTCTTCCGATTTCATATTAAAACCTCATGAGAGAAGATTGGTTTATCTTAATTATTGTAGAATGGCGTTTCGCTCCATTCATTTGTAGATCAATATATGTGTCGACTACTTCGAGTTGGAAGTTTGTTCTTGAATACTTGTTCCATCGTAACGGAAAGACGATGCTAGTTTCCATTATCTGAGTAAATTATCCCTCTTATAATGAACTTCCAATTTGTTGTCAACATAGACAAGTAACGTCAATAAATATTTCAACCTCTGCACAATTTCTGTATCAATGTTCTTTGAACACATTGGAAATTTCATTGTGTACTATTATTTTCTTGATTTTTCTTTTCCTGATTTTTCTTCCGTCTGTTTCTTCGACACAAACGATATATTGTAATATTCTACGTTCCACTGTAGAACCTAAGCAACATTAAGATAATTTGTCCCCTCAACATATTATCCCAAAGTCTTCAAAAGTAATCAATTACTCAACAATTAAAACAATTGAAATTAATATCCGCTGTCCTAAAACTTATTCAGTATCAGAACCCCGCCCTGAACATGTTTATGATGTACATTCAAGTCTTTAATGTATCACACATTCTTTCGTTCTCGCCGGTTAATAACGAGATGGAATCTTTTACGGCTGCGTTAATGTCACATGCTTCGTGCTCATCGTTGGTTTTAATGTTCTGTTTCATTAGGTTCTGGTCAAGATAGCGATTAGGGAAGGAATAATGCATCTAATCGAGTTAAAACGAAAATTTGAATGTAGTTGTAAGGGCTGGTATTTAAATTTTTCACTCTACCTGGGATCAAATTAATACGTGAGGGAAGTCAGGGTATTTCCCCTCTTTATGGCTTCTTTCCCCCAATTTCTACATCTTACGTTCATCCCAACCAAGAAAAAAAAATCTCACCTCTCGTGATTGTCGAGAATAATTGTCCGAATTAAGCATTCATTTGAACCAACAATATTTCGTTGAGTAAATGAACATCATTATAATAAGACACTCTAGAAATCTTTATTTTATGAGATTCTTTTAAATATCCTCCTGAATGTAATGACATTTTCTTGATAATTTTATCAAGCAATACATTAAAATATGAAAAGACAATCTTGAAAAATTCCTCCCCACCTCCATATCTTCCTTCATTCGAACACTGCACTCTACACAAGACTTTGTAACGTGTGTTTCATATTGAAACTGCTATTATTAAATCCTTCTCGTATCTCTCGATCATGTTATTGTACATTTGTGATAAAAATATATAAATAATTGTTCTTACATTACTTGTTTCAATATATACTTAGATTCTAACCCTTTGTCGGACAAATTCACTCAACTAAAACATTTTACTCAGCATTTCGTACTTAGCATTATTCAGTGGAAAAAGAGTCGTAGAGATAGAACGTCTTGCTTGACTGAAAACTTAAACATTAGAAGTTAGTTGCAAATCGGTTTCTCACAATTGTCTGTAGTAAGTTATCACGCCATATATTAATTTAAGAAAACTCAATGCGTTCACTTCTCATTTCTCTGGAAAGATCTAGGTTATGTCAGTACTCTACGATTCATCAAAAGTGTTTCGAAAATCATAGGATATGAACAAACGAGTTATTAACTAATTAATCCGTCTTATGATAATTGCAAACCGTCAATTCCAAAGAAGAACAATAACAAAAGAGATTAAAATAATGAAAATTGCATTGAGTTATTGAGGAGCTACTTATTAATAAAGGAAGACATATTCCTGGCTACTGTTTGATATGAGCGCTTGGGATACAGACCAGTTGAACTCTTTGGAGAATCGTTGCAAGAAGCAATTGGAGTAAGGTGATAAAAACAATAATATAACGAATTGGAATATCACTTAAATATCTACTATAATAAAATATTTCTTTTTTCGGATCACTTGGTCATGTTCACAAATATTCTCATGGACAAAAAATATTGAAGGTTTAGGCTTCAAACCAAAATATTGAGTATAATTTGAATCTTGAGGATCCATTAAAACATGAAACACAAGCCGACGTTTCGCCTTTATTCTAAGGCATCTTCAGAACTAACAACAAAATACCCATGATTAGACACAGTAACACTCAATACTGTCGTGTAATTACTATACACAATTTTTTTTGTACACTTACAATTAACTTCCAAAATCTATTAAACCGATCAATATACATCAAAATCATTTCAAAAACAAAAATATAAAAAGACAATAATTACCTAGTGCTAAACATCTAATCATACAACAATAAATGTTGTCATTACAAATGGATGGTACTTACAAATTCTTACTGATTTCAACGGACCCACGTAGGTGACGCCACAGTGCTACTAACCCATGTACATAATAAATTATAATAATTATTGCAATTTTACTATTAGTTTTAAAACTTACTGTAATAAATAATTGAACAAAAGAAATATATTACCTAGTTGCTATCTTACTGGTCTTATTTATGATGCCACCTTAGTCTCTATTCAACTTTTCTGTATCAGTATTATAATTGAGTATTAAAAATATAAAACATCTATTATTACGTTGAAAATTTTTATTCAAATATTGTCTTAGTATAATTTGCTTTGAAAATCAATGGAGGGACGTTGAAGAGATAGAAGTATTTTGTTCCCCGCAACAAAGAGAGATCGAGACGGAATGGGAAGTTTTCAGGTGAGTATCTCTCTCGGGGACGGAGCAAAGTGTTTCCAATTCCAGACACAGTGAGAGTGCCGCTGCTTCGTGATGGGCTCTGTCATTAGGGAGTCGCTGTGCCGGGGGTTGCCGCCGTGAATTTTACATGTGCCCGTCGTTCCCCCCGCCCCTGCGCTGCCCTTCTTCCAGGTCGCTCGGTCGATGGCGTAGATGTGTCGCTCCCCTCCTCTTCCTTCCGTCCGAACGAGCGAGGCCGGAAGGAAGGAAGGAAGGAAGGAAGGGAGGAAGGACGGGTGGACAGAAGGACAGACGCATGCGATTGTGGACTATCAGAGAAGTGTGATTGAATTTGCACCGAATCATTATAATCCTTTCTACTGCTGACGAGTTGAACGTTTGAAAATAATTCATACAATAAAAATATTTAGAGTTTAGTTGAATTAACTTACAAGACAAACATAATTTGATTACGTAGGTAAATGAAGATTATTAGAACACTATTAATAGAAGATTATTAAACACAATCGCAAAATGATACATTTTTGTCATATAAAACAATACTCCTCTGTAGAGTAAAAAATACCAGGATGGCCGAACTTTGCTCTGGTGGCAATGATGTATAATTAAGAAAACTACATTACCCTAGGCAATTAATAAATCGTATAAATATTGAAGTCATTACCGAAGTATGACCAGGTACATATGATGTCAACAAAAATGGATTTAAAAAATGATATTTCTGACGCGATTAATACTCAGCTTGGATCTTGGTTGATCTCAACGCTGCCTGGAAAGCAATTAGTGAATTAGGACGCACATTAGAGGAACGTACACACTGTATCATTTTCGATTTTATTGACAAGGGCACTGGAAATTTCCTTCTATAGTTGTTAATTAGTCTTTTAATTTTTGGAACCAAAGAACATCAAATGCGTTTCTTGTCAATACTTCGTCCTGAATTACTCTCAAAGGACTACGATCTCTCTGAGGAAATTATAAATTGTAGTTTTCTTGTGGAAATTTATGACAGAAGAGTCAGGAATGATACGATCTTCATGCAGATCCAAACAATTTAGCTTACTGTACTTCGGTGAAACATCAATTAATTACAATTATATAAAAAATCAAAATTAAGTGCTGTTAATGTTCTCTAGGAACGTTTAATAACTCCTTGAACTTAAGATGTGTAATTCGGCGAATGAAAACATTAGTATGCAGAGATCTCGTGTTTTTAAATTTGCATTCTGTGATTAAAAAAATCACGCACTGTAGAAACAACGGAAAAAGTTTTCTCTCGCGTGAATTGAACTATTCAGGATTTGTGACTGAAACATTGAATACGATTTAAAGTCTCTTTGTTCCTATAGAATCACAGATATTTTCTGTTGAAAAAGAATATGTTTAGAAATTGGATCAAGTTATAAAGAAAAACCTTGAGTTCAGGCCCATTTGCCCCATTCGTGAAAAGGAGACTGAAAAAATAGATCCGAGACCTGGGAAATAGACTTGAATAAATATATTTTTGATCTCCTGCTCTCGAACAAATTAAGAATTGACAGAATTAAGCATTGACAGAATGAGAGAGAAATTTTGTAGAAGCGCATATAAACCAATCTAGTAAGAAAAATGTATTGCAGGAGAAGTAAATCTGAGGCAATGAAACGCCATGAATAAAAGATATATGGATCATAAATGCAATATGCAAGTAGATTAAAAAACGCAGTAAATTTCTCATGTTCAACCTGGAAATCTTGTATTTCCTCGCAAACTTGAAATATATGCTAAGAAAATATAAAAAATAAGGGGTTAATTAAATAGTTACAATTTAAGAGTATTTAGATATTGAATGTGATGTAAACTTTTATCTTAATTTGGAGGAAATGACAATACACGTGAACACAAATTGTGAACTTAAAGTACATGGCAACAAATTTATGATATATATTATTATGGAGTATATGTGCTTTTCCTGCTATAGGAAATTTTATCTAAATTTATTCCACCGTTACTAAAGTATTAATGTGCAATACATTTTATGGTACACATCGAGAAATTCGCGAAAGTCTATGAAGTATTTCAAGAGAAACATTCTCAACTTTTCAAGTAAACATATAATCTGGAATATTCAGAAAAAAATATATTTAGAGTATGGGAGAGTCATATTGAAATTAAATAATATGATATGATATTCCTTTCGATAAAGCTCTAATTAAGTTGCTACGATACTAAGTTTGTTTTAATACATTGATTCGCATCGCAGATTTTAAGGGAACAAAATCATTTACAAGTACCGTCGATAGGTGACATTATCTTCAAACTTTGATAATATGTTCTCTTGGACCTAAGTCATAAATATCTGAAGATATTTTGTCAAGCATTGACATTCTTTTCCTGGGAGTTGTATTTTTTCTAAATATTTTTGTCAAGTTTTTGTATGGAATAGATGGCAAATGTTTTCTATACAGAATTTATTTACAGAATTCATTTATTTTATACAAAATTCGGATTATCCAGATTTTTATCTATCAGGACTACTTCCGGTGTACTACGATCAGAAATAACACTCCCCACAATGGAAGCCATTCCGCAAGTTGCCTGCATGAGGCGCCGGCAATATTGGTTGCATGTTGTAAGGGTGTTACAGGGTCGCATGTGGTTAGCCTAATACAATAGTGTACTTAAGTTCTTTCATGTTTTTACTTGAGAACTCCTTGGGAAGATTTAGCAGCCATACTTACTCGAGAGTACCAATCAGTGGGTCCACTGATTGTAAAATTAGTAAATGGGATGTATACAATGGTTATCAGATCCTGATGTAAAAAACAACAGTAAATCATCTATAAAATGAATACCGAGATTTTTAAAAGTAAATAAACATCATAAATTAATAATAATTGTAGATTTCGGAAGCCAATGATGTTATCGTGTCATGAGGAGCGAACTTCAATCAGTTGAGGTCCTTATTGAACCGTCGAGTGTTATGTACGAATCTCTTAATGGACAATTTAGAAACTTACAAAAATTTAATTCAATTTGTAATTTAAAAAGTTATAAAAGAAATAATACATTACTAAAATGTAAGGTTGCATTTGTAAAGTCGAAAAAGTCATCTTTGTAGTGATACTTCATTTGCGGCAATTGGGAAAGAATTAATGGAGAAAACAAGATATTTGTAAAAAAAGTAACATTATATAAAGATATTAAAACATTTCACTTTTCGATCATTAATATTGTATGCGGAACATAAATATAATGTCTAAAAGATCGAGATGTTGTAAACTCTTCATAGATTGAGGTTAGGTAAACCTTTGTTGCAAGTTTTGTAATGAAGATCAGGATTATCACAAACGCAAATTTCGAGACAAAAGTTATATTTTGCATCCTACTTATGTGTTTCCACAGCAGCAATATCATTCTAAAAACTAGTGTAATATCAGAAGGATCTATAGGTTCTTTCACAAATAAATTTCAAATTCAGATGTTGTTTTAATAGTTTAACAGTACATCACGTATCTTGTGAGATGTAATTCCCAATAAACTGAGAATCAACATTATATAACAAACACTGACATGTAATATTGTGATAATATTTTGGGAAATTGCAGAAATAATGGATTACTCAAAGATTTGTCATTATTTGCGAGAAAAATGTTATTTTAAGTAAATGATAAATTAAATATGACCGCTTACTTGACCACAATATAACTATTGGATTTCATTTTATAACATAAGAAAGAACAAATTAACGATGTTTTCTTCTTTTTATTAATGTTTCTCAGATTATTTTAAAAAATGTGTGAAAAAATCAATTGATTGTTTTTAAAAATATTTTCATTGTCCTTTGACCTGAGATTTATTTCTTTTCTCCATTTTCTGCAACTTTTCTTCATTATGTCCACACTTGATGGACAAGATAGGTAGAAATATCATTTAACACTAGTTACGTTGGCAAGTCAACATATAAGTTGCAAACCCGTTTCCCTTATACCGTTTTAAATTACGAGCTAATTTTTTGCCAGTAGATGGCAGCATATGTATGCTTGTCGTATAACATCTCGTAGGCACGCAGTCAGTCAGCGACAGCCACTGCACGATGGCGAGTGTGTTGTATGAGTGTACACGAGAAGAACAGCGTGCAGTTGCGCGTTTTTTTTGTGAGCCGGAGGAATGTCCACAGATGAAGTGCATCGCGAAATGCATCCCGTGTATGATGACAATTGTTTCTCATGGAAAGCTGTGTTCAATTGGATCCAGAAGTTTAACAAGGGAAGGCAAAGTATCAGAGATGGGGAGCGCCCTGGTCGTCCTGCGGAGGTGTCAATTGCAGTCAGTGCTGCATGTGGAACAAATCACTCGTAATGACTGACGTGTGATTTGCATCTGTTTGGACCCCAAAAAAATCATTTGGGTGGCCGTCATTTTGAAGCTGATGATGCCGTAATCCAGGTTACTCGTTGACTGCGACAGCAATCAAAAGACTCATTTGCCACATACTTTCAAGGACTTGTAGAGAGGGTGATTATTGAAAGGTGAAACAAATCTCAGAAAGGTACTTCGATTATTATTTCCTCTATCCAGATTTGCGACTTATTTATTGTCTTACCTACATATTAGGTACAGAAAGCCAGATATAATGAATTTATTACGTCCTTACTTTGGAAGCCATTTTTATGATTAAAAATTTAAATAAATATTTGTTTTATTGTTATTAGATTTAAAAACAAATCTGAAATGAGAATAAAATGACGGAAATTTTTTTAGAAGTAAATATCATTTTAAAATTCATAGGTATCTTTTTTTGTGGGAGAAAGTCTTGATATGAAAATACAGCTAATGAAGATTGAAGAGACCGAAATTCTTCGACTATCAACTCATGCTAACCGTGAACCGAATGAGGATAAGAAAATGATGGTGGTGGGGGAAGGGGTAGCGAAGGGTTGAAAAAACCTGCGAGTGATTCACAGGGGTGCTGTGGACGACGTCGAAGGGGTGCGCTGGACAGAGAATGTCGTGAACAAAGCCCTCGCTCTTATCGATTTCCCATTTTCACAAATGATGCATTTAGGGAATTGGTCAGTCTGGTCAGAGGTTTCCGTCGGCTTCTCTCGTGTACTACGCCCGCTTTCACGCTCCGGATACTCAAATGCTATATTGAAGGGGCGGCCATATCTCATAACCCTCGTGGGTGTGGGGACGGATATTGTTCATTTCCGAATGCACTTGACTGCCAGACGGATACGCTCGTTCAACTCGTCTGTGCATTCTTGTTTCTTGCTCCTGTTGTTTAGGTTTCTCTTTTTCAAGAGATATTGCCGCGCAGACATGTACACTCGTTATATCCTTAACGTGAGTCCGCATCACGTGATCATTCACGCGTGAGTTTGATTCACGAATTATATATACGATATGACGAGACAAGTCGGGCGACAAGCGCTTGGCTAGGTCTTTTCTTCATTGCCTACGGTTAGACACTCAAAAGGGTCGCGATGAGAAGCAAAAATAATAAAAGTAGCAAATTCTTCAGAATACAAAATCTGAGTGAAACTGATTTATGAATGTAGCCAGACTCGTTACGCACAGATTGGAAAAACAAACGGACGAAATTGTAAACACCACTTTTTTGGTCCCAGGTACCCCGAAATGTTATTTCCGTCAAATTCTCCCGATCGAAATGTTTCACGATTGTAGTACTTTTCTAGGTATACTTCGCATTTGAGAAAGCGAAAAGTAAAATCCAGAAGATTCAATCAAGGAGCAAACGCACGAACACGTATGTCGTGGAAGAACCTCGAAAACAATTCAATTGTTTGCAGGAAAGGGGGAGATAATATCTGATTTGAGCATTTCACATAAAGTATTAAAATTAAACTCTGAATACCTAGAATTTTGACGAAAAAATATTAACAAAACTTAAAATGACAATTCTAGTATAGCAAATGCGACGGTTTAAAATTATTTTTCCAATGTTTAAGTGTAATAATACATATATCCTTATAGTATTTCACTAATAGAAATTGTAGATAAGATCCTATGTTTCGAAAATACATTTTTACCCCACAGTAGGATACATTTTGCGTGAAAAATAATCTTATCCCCGTATTCTTCTTTTGAACCTTACAGAACCTTTCATTACAGCTAAGTGCTACTTGTGTAAATCACTAAAGATAATTATAATATTATAAATGGCAAAAAGAAGTAGAAAGAAAGAAAAGTATGAAGAAGGAATTATTTAGGAAAAATAAGATTCTTTAAATCCTTATCTAAAAATGTTAGAATACGTTTTCGATTCGTTTTTCTGGACATAATTGACAATATATCAAATAAATGACAGTTTTAAATTTTTAATGAATTCTCGTTAAAAGTATTCTATTCGTAAGTACACTATTTGTAGTGAGAAACATGTTTTAATAGTTTTTTGAGTATTCATACGAATAAATAAAAGAAATGATTAATCTTATGAACTACAGTAAAATCAATCTTTTGTATTTCGTGGTGTTTCTATTCAATCATGAGAAGAAATGCAAATATTGCGTGCTACTTTTTGAGTTGACTTCCTGGAAGGACTCGCTATCATATTACATTACGTTTTTTTATGAAGCCACTTCCGAGAATTTGACTCGAGTTTATTCCGTTATCTGTCTAATTAACCACGGAAACAATTAATGATACTGGTGTATTCCTCTCCACAGGAACTTTAAGAAAATGAAAGAAAAGGAGTAACTAAATGATAAATAAGTGATTGTTAACCGATATTATGTATAAAAGATTCATACGATGGAAATGTCAGTGCCAGTATCCTCGTCATTTTATCTTGGAACAGAAGAATCTGACGCTGAATGGAAAGTCTAGCCTAAGAGAAAACGCTCAGAGCGAATTGAAAACACGACTGGAGATGCAAAACCATTTCTCACACATTTTTCATAATATTAGGTGTACCTAATGAGAATTCTATGACAGACTTGAGATAAGAAAATGAACCTCATACCGGAGTTTATGCTACAAATCTATTTAGATGAATGAAAAAAATTAATACTGGTAAATTTTAATTCTACTTTCAAGCAATCATGTCCATTCTCATTTACTCACTGTAAGACAATATTAAAACTACACATGTAGACTAGTGCAATTCAAATAAAACAAAGGACACAAATGTTCATGAAATCACGTTCACTTAACTAATGGGTACTTAATGTTTTAATTGACAATTATTTTATGAACAAGCATCACAAGCGTTTGTATTTGGAGTTTGTGGATCCATTCAGCATAGAGATTTTATTGAAGTATCGCTACTCTTGATTTTCAGTACACTTGGATTATTAACATTTCTTCTTCTTCTTCTAAGTTTCTTCTTCTTCTAAGTTTCTTCTTCTTCTTCTTCTTCTTCTTCTTCTTCTTCTTCTTCTTCTTCTAAGTTTCTTCTTGATCTTGATCGATATGACCGTATACTGGCAATACATTGAACACTTCTTGCTCTTCGCACTAAGAAATCGCTAAGAAATCACTAAGAAATCTTCGCTAAGAAATCACAGAGATTCTCGGGATGCGAATCTCCCCCAAGGACACACGTTAGGGCCTGTAAGTGGAGACAATTGGAGACTCTTTATAATTCTTTTTCTTTGTGACGACAGGTGAGCTGGTGATTTTACCCCAAAGAAAAAGGGGAATATTGAATATTCAAGAAGCCATTGTCCTATTTGTGCATGTAAAATTGAATTATCACTAGAATAATTCAAAATACGTATGTTATACATATACCTCCTTTATTATTTTAATATATACGCCGTGAGGTACGGGTTAAGATGTTTTATTTAGCATGAGTCAAATATATAAACATCCTTCTGATCATACTTTGATCAGTATAATTGAGCGAAGAGAGAATTCATACTACAAAATCTCGAAGGGTTTTTAAGTAGTAGCTATTTATGTAGTTATATACATTCTATATGAAAAAAAGAGAGAACATTAAGTTCCTAATTTGGTTTAATCTGTTTCTGGGCAACTCAGATATTACATTTGGATGATTTTTGTGTAAGGTTTTCGATTAGTTGTCTGCAACCCGCAGTACAATCGTGTATGCCGGGTTACACTGCAGGAACATTACTCCTACGCCATTTTCAAACATTACAATTATTAAGTATATGCTTTTGATCTTTACTTATTTTATTAATAATAATGAAAAATATACATTCAGTCAGCATGGCTCTACAAAACAGATCATTACTACACCTAAGCTCTTACTCAACTAAACTCATGTCTCGACAGATCAGCAGAACAGAACATGTAATAAGGAACTCTGGGTATAATATATACTCCTCTCCACACCCAGAAGATAGCTCTACACACAAATACAAATGGATATGTAAGCGAAATAGAAGATAAATTACACAGGAAAAAATGTCTATTACAAAGACAAGTCTTATTATTCCTGAAATATTTTGACGCCCTGAATCCAAATCCGGAGCCAGAATTGATCCATATCCATCAATGTTTCTTAATCGCGTAAAACCACCCTTAAATACAGAATACAAATAAAGGAATCTCGTACACCCAAGAATGTTTTGAAGTAATATATAATCTAAAGAGTACAAAGCACATTCCACTAAAACTAATGATGTAAAACAACATAATATCTTAACGGATTCGTGCCACTTAATTTTTATTCTTAAAATGTTAATACGATAAAAATAAAATGATTAACAATACCTACAACTAACAAAAAATTACAATTTTACGAAATAACAGGCCATGTGGAACAGAGAGAGGATTAAGCAATTGAGAGTGTGTCGTGTTCTCAACATACTTGGAAATACGGTGCCGTAACATGAAACTATTAATATTTCAGGACGATCCATGAGGAGGTGAAATGGTTAAATGCTGGAAGATGACGTGATTTGTAATTGAGCACAGATCGATGACGTCCCATAAAGTGGAAGAAATATCTGACAAAACAAATAATAATAATAATAATAATACCAACATAACCCGGACGCTATAGTTAACACAACCGATGTTACAATCATGTGGGATACCCAGATACACACAGACAGAACGATAGTAGCGAATGAACCGGACCTGGTGGTGAAAGATAAGAAAGAATAGGAGACAGTGCCTTCTGACTGACGTGGCTATTCCATCGAGGCTTCAACATAACGCAGGACGAAGCTGAAAAACAACTACCGTACAAGGACCTGCAGATAGAGATACAGAGAATGTGGAACCTAAGAACCACAGTTATCCCCATCATCATCGGGGCAACAGGCCTCATCTCTAATACCACCGCAGAGCTAGTTAAGGAAATTCCCGGAAAACATAGTCTCCTACAAATGCACCGGGCTGTGGTGCTGTGTACAGCCCATAAAGTACGGAAAGTGCTATAGCAGAAGATCAGGCTATCATCGATGGCGAAGTATCACCCTAGGTGCACGGTGTGCACTCGGTGGTGCTCTCAAGTAAAGCCTTAGCACATGCGCTAAGTGAAGTAGTAAAATAATACTAATAATAATACTAATACTAATAATAATACTAATAATAATACTAATACTAATAATAATACTAATAATAATAATAATAATAATAATAATAATAATAATAATAATAATAATAATAATAATAATAATAATAAATGTTGTTGTACAATCGTACTTTCTCTATTCAAGACAGGTGACTGGGGTGGGATTATATGTCAAGCCAGAAGTTAAATACTAAGGAATTTCCGTGTTAGGTGACATGTTTGCAACATAACTGATTTTTGCATTTCTGGTAGTACATTGCTGATTAATGGCAATCTTGCGAGATGCTCGTTAGTTTTTTGCTAATGACATGAGTTACTGACATTATGGGGTAAATAATTACTACTTTTACTTTGTTTCCAAACCTTTTATATTTCTGATACTGATATTTTATGTTTTACCCTTTTTAAATTGGTAATGGAAGGAATAGCTGCATCAATTATAAGAAAATAATCTTTTAGATTCGTCTATTTAAATTATGTTTTGCTTTTTATTTTTCTTATTGCTCATTCTTCGACAAATAAAGTTTTTAAAATGTTATAATCCTGTAGTGTACTGTAACCGTAAGTAGTTGCAACGACCCACATAGTTGATATGATATATAAAGGTTCCTACTAAAAAATGTGCAGGTCTTTTCACTTAGAACTCTCCTTCTGTTTGGCAATTTTTACCAAAAAATAAAAATAATAGTTGTGGCACTATTGACATAGAAGGAGAGAAAAATTTTGCGATAGGTTACGCTGCAATTAACAAAAGCTAGCAAAAAGTTGTTCATCTACAAGGATCTTAATACAATAAGCCTGAAATACATTTCTTAGTAAACTAAGCAACAATGATATCAGGGATGAATGAAGTTTTATCAAACAATAATAAAATGGATATATGTTATCTTTAATATGAAATATAATACAAATGAATAGCTTTAATATAATAAAAAAATTAATGAAACTAACATTCTGTTCGATAATATGAACGATACTACCTCTGCTATTGTAAACAAGGTTTACTCGGTCACACACTTAGAGTTAACAATTTAAAAAGGACATCATAACAGTTATAATGAATAGTATGTGATAATGCACGATGGGGGATCACATATCTCACGTACAATTTCCTACGAATACTGTTTATACAAGCATGGCCTGACGCATCAGTGCTATCAATTTTTAGGACACAAATAATCAAGTAACATGCTTTTCAAATGAATGAGTCTAGTAGCTTCTTTTCTCGATGTAATTTTTATTTCTTTTATCTCGGAAAGGAAAAAGTGAAAAATGAATGAATAGGAAATAGCCGACAAATTTTTCAATGCTCTAAAGTGCGATTCTTCATTTGTGTAATTTGCTCCATCGAGTTACGAAAAGAAGGAAAAGAGATTGTCTGGGACATAAGCGTATTACTGAATATAACGATGATAAATATGTATTTGTTTACAGTAAATTTATAAAATATAAATAAATTTTTTTAAGTGTTGAAAACTCTATTAAAGGTATGATAAACTTCTTAAATTCTTAGAAGGATGGTCGGATAAAATTATTGGAAGGAAGGTTGCCGAACTGAAATTGCTGTAACTTCCTACGGAAGAATACGAGATGTAACGGTCAACAACCCTCTCTAGTGGAATTAAAACATGAAACGCTCGTACCCTAAGAAAAATACTATCACGAGTTAATACAAGTAGATGCCTTAAAAAATTATTATTTCTAATGTAATTCAGTAGCTCCGGAATAGAGTCTCATTAGCAAGTTTCTAGAGAATTCAAATTCTAGAGATTAGAATAAAATGTTTTGCGGAATTTACAATAATGGTTAAAATCAAGTCTACAAGATAAGAAATTGTAGAAAGATACTTCGACAGGAATGTTCATAATGCAAATATTGAATATCATGTGTTTGTTATTGAAGTTTTTTTTAGTGAAATGGATCCGTTGACAATAGAGTATTGACCGCAAGAGTAGTCGAAAATATTTTTTCCTATTTCTAAAGAATATCAAGAAAATATTGGAAGTATTGATACAAAAACTAATGTCGTATCATATTATTTTTTATCAAATCAGTGGATATTTCATAAATAAAAATTCGTCGAACATAATGAGAAATTACGATTAGTATAGATAAGCAATTAAACATAATTAATGAGATATATTTATTTTTGGTGAGGAAGGGTAGTGGCCAATACAATTACAATGTGTGGTTTCTCGGAGCACAAGTGAAAGTGACCTTCACTTGTGTTTAAAATTAAATAAATATTCAATTCATAATGAAAAATTCAAGGCGCGACAAAGTTGAAATAAGTTCGTGAGGCAGAATAATGGAGCGGGGAATGGCTGTTGCAAAGGTGTAAGTACGGCCATTGGAGTTTGAGTGTCGGAAGTTTCCGGAAGGACAACGATGTCACGCTGACACCCCCATCGCCTACCTTTTTCCCCTCCCCCTCTCGAATTCCCTTCCCACCCCACCCCCCCGTGCCGTGGCGGCGGGCAGCTGGATGAAGTGGCTCGCACTGTGGCGCAGTATTGATCGGTGATTGCGGCGGCGTTTGTGAGCTCGCGGTCTGCGTGGTCAGTCGGTGACGTCATCCCTTCGGCCACTGACGGACCCCGTCTTCTTTCTCTCACCCCACTCCATGGTAGAAATCGACCGCCCACCACCTGCACCGTGCGCTCCCCTCCACCCATTGCACCCGTTCACTAGGGGAGGTCTCCCAGCCACCACCGCTACCCGCTACTACCGCTTCTACTCCGATGCAACCACTTCAAATGATATTTCCAGCGCTATTACTACAAAAAAAGAAAACGACAAGGGGAGTACACAAGAGTTTAATATACTCAATAATTATGTCGAAAAATACAGTAAACGTTTTTAAATAATTTACATTGTAATCAACAAATCCAGATACAATTAAAAATGTTTGAGCGAGAAAATTATTCTTTCATAATATTGTCGACATATTAATGAAATAATTCAAATATGGGTACTAGGTAAAAATTTCCTCCTCCACCTATCTGATCTACTGAAAAAATATATTTTTTTAAAATATTTATTTTAGGAATAAATTCCCCTTATCCGGATGATATTTTAAGCTCGCAAACTTTGGGGAAAGCTATCAAAGTTACGTAAAAGTGCCCTTCATGACTTCTGAGACATGTATTTTAAGCGTTGGGAAAAATTGACTCAGCTCATAGAGAAATATTCCTAAAAGAAATGGGTCATAATAATTTTTTGTTATAATACGCTTAACATATTATCAATCCTAAACGGCCAATAATTCTTATGCAGTAGTCGCAAGAAACACCTTTACGCATCCTACAAATAAAACCTGTAATTCTATATTAAGTACATTTCGAATGATTTAATCCAATGAAGATTGCGTAATTTGTCCAATAAAGATAAAAGCTGTCAGCCTGAATATCCTGTCCTGCACTTCCATTGCAATTACTTGTAATTTTGTGACCACCGATAAAGCTGCGACTACCGCTTCCAACGGTAGACTTAATTTGTCAGATTTGTTTCTCTACTTAATAAATGTAACAAAATTCACAGTTTCTAATGGGCTTACCTCAATTTTCATTCTAATGGAACCCTTTTGCTTTAGCGCATCGACGGATCAACCATTAGTCGAAAAACCTATCGTCTAAAACCTCACGTTTTGAGCGCTATGGTATTTTATTTCCTAATTAAAGATGCTAAACTGTTCATTATAAAATCACGAAGAATGTAATGAGGAAAAAATATTAAAACAATAACGCAGTGCAATGCCGATAACATTGTTAGTTGAAAGGGCATGAAAAAATCACTTGTGAACTTCTATGAAAACCCAAAACTGTTGCTATTCTGATGTATCTTTTCTTGGAACCCATCCGCATCAAAGTAATATTATATTTATAAATACAAACTTAATATCTTGTTGGGTTTTTACGATTCGACTCCAAATTTATTTGATAAGTATAAGAAAGTTCAGATACAAAACCAGCGTGATGCAAATTTGAGTCGGCGATGTGGAGATCCGTGATCGAGGTAGAAGTCTCTTTGGAATCCTAAAGGTCTTGCTTCGAATTTCGTGAAAGGAATGACCCACTGAAGATCATACGAAATCTGAATGCGACAGCGAACAAAAAAAGAAAGATTGAAGGAAGGAAAGACGGAAATAAAGAACTTCGTCAGAGATTAGAAAAACAAAACAAAAAAGGCATCTTGTCTCTAATATTGGATCAACTATGACTCAAGATTTGGATGATGGCAGGGATGTATACCAAGGATTGCTAATGCTATTCACCTGTTTTTCCTTCGACGCAACATTCAAACGCCAGAATTGCATCTAATTGAACACGTCGGTCATGTCATCCCCCTCCCCCGCCGTAAAACCATACAAGAACTGGGAATGTTCAGATATTGAACGTATTGAAATGAGCACGCTTGTAAAATATATGAATTATCATCTGAACCCACTTAATTCGTCAGCCTTAGTGATAAAAATATTTAAAAGTTCAAAACATTTTAATCTGATAATAACTTATTGAACAAAATCGATTATTTTTGAATTTGGTAATATTTATACTACAAGAATTTATAATAAAAAGTATTTTTAAAATCCATTCTTTGTGAGCTCTTCAATACGAAGGGAACATCCTCTCAAATTTTTCAAGATCCCTCCTCTAATAGATTTTTCTCGACATTTATGTATGCCGCTCAAAAATATCAAGCCAAATTAGTCCTTGAAAAAGGGAATTTTACATGAAAAATTTAGAAGAATTTTTTACTTTGACTGATTCTAATGTATTTTTGGTCGCTAAATCCAAATTTCAAATTTGCGTAAAGATCCCTATGCCACATATTTCAACATTTTGAAAAAAAATAGAAAAAAGAGCTAATAAAAATAACTTATTTAATAATGTAATTCAACTGTGAAAAGATAGAGCAAAGACTCAAACTCGTGATATGCGCCTAAAAACATCAATTTTAAAGTGGTTTTCAATTAAATATGAAGAATTATGGGGAGAAAAAGGAAGGATTAATAGTGCGGTCAAATTCTAAGTTTCCACCTTTCCGCGTGAACTGCTTACAACACCGTTGATATTCGGGAGAAATATATACTATAAGTGTCATTTTATAGTATTTCTAATCCAATTTAATTTTTATAAATGTGTTTATATCTTAAAATTACGTGGAAGCACGTTATTTGTGATAGTTGCGCGCGAAGCGGGAACGCCTAGAGATGTTATTATGCGTCGTAACGAAAAATTGATTTAAAAAGTTGTTTGATTTTGTGTTCACTTTAGTTCAGTAAGGAAATACATACAGAATAAAACAGAACGATGTATCTTTATAAAATCCCTAAATTTTAACCCATTTGTTTTCAAAATGCAGAGTTTTCCGGCAGAGATATCTTTACGCAAACTCGATAAACATAAATACATACAAATTAGTCGAAAGAAAAACTTATTCTAAATTTTCCTGGATGAGCTTCCTTTGGTTCCTAATTGCGTGGACTATATTCAGATCAGTTGGCTCTTGGTGCTGTCTGTATGTTTCGTCATACGATTCAAATATAATCTACAGAACGACTACCAATATTTTCACCCTCAAACGAAGCGACATGTAGCTGCAGAATTAATTTCTAGATAAGTATCTGGAGAAGGAAGTATTTTACAATTGAAAAAGATAACATTAAGTTCTTTACTTAAGTTCTTTATGATGTTAATGTTCGGGAAGAATAACTCCCTTATATATGTTTAAGTATTAATTGATATCTAATGATTAATTTAATTAACAACAAAAGGAGTTTTGTGAGGGAACAGGCAATCTTTCTTCCCCACCTTACTTTCACCGACACTGAGTCATTTCATATCTCATCTCATTAAGAATTAATAGTGAACAGGGGGCCAACTGAGCAAACGAAAGTGTTAGAATGATCTTGATCACATTTTGAGTGAAAATTAATGAACAAAAGTTTTTGGTAGAAGAGAAATCTTGTGTATTTCTGAGCCTTAGGCCGGTATTACACGGTCATACTTCTATGTCTTATCTATGATCAAAGATATGATTAAAGATATGATCAAAGGTTCTTTCAACGAAAACCTGTGTCACAGGTATACGAACATAGTTGAACTATGATCAAAGCTTGTACATTACACGGTTATATATTAGATCATATATCTTTGATGAGAGATATATGACATAGAAACATGACTGTGTAATACCAGCCTTTTCGAAGTAATCAAATGCTGATTCGATGCTAGTAAAGTCGTTTCGATATATTCCATTATAGGACTTCTTTCCTTGCATTTGTTCCTCAACGTTGTGTAACAGCTTTACATTCAGATAATGGCTCTGCTCTAGATTCTTGCGTCATTTCGTTCGTATTTAGCTCAGTAAATACATTTGATCGCGATGGTTTTCCTCCTTCAGAGTAATTTATTGAAATGGATGTTATATTGAACAAGAATGTCAATCTTCCACAAATAATTAGAACAACGAGAAACAGAAAAGATCACCAGATTGTTTTTCCATGTGTTGCAATTTAAAGATTGTTACATTTTATTGAAAAAAACAAACAAAAAAAAACGAAAAACTGCATATACATGTGGAGGACGAGAACTAGATTACTTTACAGTAATTAGTAATCTGGCAGTTAATGGGATAATAGTTATCTATAAATAAATTTTAGAATTAATATCAAAATGTGTTACAGAAATTTACAAGAAAAAACACTGAAATGCAGAAGTGTAATATTTCTTTCATTAGTCAGGTAAAATACCTAAATTTTGTTTTTGCAGAATACATCGATAGTTAGTTGGGAATATATAATAATGATAGTAACGGTCAAACAAAAAGTGACACGCGGAAGAACATTTCTTGGGCGGCCTTGGCCTTTCGACGAACGTTTTTCTATGAAAGTTTTTGGTAATAGGAAAATGTCGTGACATATGGCATTCTCTCCGGGGTCAAGTAAAAGAGGAAACTTTTTGTGAAGGAATCCGATGAACTAATTTTGAACACATTATTTTCTATATTTAAAAAATGATTACGTTGGTGTACCATCTCATATACGAACATACTTCGGAATGATGGATTATTTTTTATGTATACAAGCATATACAACTATCATTTCCAAACCGTGTTGTATGTACTTGCTAATACTGCAGCGGCCCGGACTTACTTAGAATTCATTCGTCCAGTCGACGCTTGTATGTACAACCGTCAGTGGACCTCATAGGACAGCTTGTTCAGTTGTTCGCAGTGTTCCCAAGTTGTACGGCATTGCTCGGTAATAATAGTAGGCTATTGTAAACTTCACAGGTCGGGTACGATCGTTTCCAGTACTGCTTGTATGCCTGAGCTTTAAAATCGAGCATAGTTCTAGCATTCTCATTATTGCTATTCATTAAAAATGAAAACTTTTTAATATGTTAAAATTGAACTGCTAGTACGTTCAATCGACGTTAGATAGCGAAAATGAACGGGAACTCGACATCTTCCTTCGAAATTTATAAGACGTGCAGATGGAGTTCCTACCAGCAGTTTGTATCATATTTTCATCGTGTTAATAGAATTAATCCCATTTTTTCAATATATTTTATATTATTTCTAAATCTGTAACAATATCAACAGCAATAAAATCATAAAATGTAGAACTACGGGTAAAAGAAAATTTTTGAAAACCTAAAATCGTAAGAGACAAAAATACTCACTACGATTAGCACGAAGCAATTACCATGATGATGACAATAACCTCGTAGAAAGAGTGGGTGGGACTTGGAGGTAGTTTGCTCTAAATTTAAGATATTTTTTGTCTTTGTCGCATTATAATTTTAAAACATTTTACACGTATAGGTTGTTTCCATCAAAATGTATCTTTTGAATGGAAATTTGGTAGTGCTGGATGTATTATTTCATTAATTCATACATGCAAGTACCATTCCTCTATAATATGAAATGTTACACAATATTTCATCCATTGAATTTATATTAAACCAAGTTGAGTTACTTCAGTTGTGTTTCGTGTGTGAAATTTTGGTATGAATGACATTATTAATGTATTTATTAATAGGATTTGTAAATCCTCGTTCCCAAAGAGAATCATTCAGGGGTTTGTTAACTTGAAAACTCATCTCCGTTTATGTCTCGTTAGCTGAGTTTCTCCGTTTGAATATTTAGGTGGCTGCGCCATTTTAGTAATCCTACCGTACCGAGGTGGACGTTTTCAACCATTTTCTCATTACTTCTTAAATTAATCCTATTATCATGCAATATTACTCAAATATCTTACACACAGAAATCTCTTAGATTGCGGTGAACCTCACCGCCACGTAACAGATTAATTTTGTTATGTCGAATGAAAAGAGATTCGAGACTGTTGAAGAACGCCATCCCGTTCGCCTCCCGGGCCCGTCTTCCATCCTCATAAACAAAGTACTTCCTAAGGGAGTCGCCTCATATGAGGACCGTAGTCCCTACGAGACCACATCAGAGGTCTTTGGGTCTCGCAAGTTGAATGAGGATGGAAGACCGGGAGGCGAACGGGATGGCGCAGTCGGTAAGCGCATGAGCGCGCTAATCTCAAGTTCCCGAGTTCGAATCTCGGTCCCGTCTCCCATTTTCATTCAACATAACATAATTAATCAAATATCTTAAATTTATTTTCGCTGGCAGTAGTGTTTCCAAATAAACAATAATTTATTAAAGTATTTGCTAGAATATACGACTTCTTAAATACAAACAAATGCTGAACTAGGGATATGAAAGAATTTAATCAAAGAACAAGCTACGACATCATCATCTTCATATACATTTAATACACAAATATCCCAGACAATTTTAGTTCCTTTTCCTCCTAACGGAGTGTTCCACGAAAATGAAGTATCGTACATTAGAAGACTAAAGGGTGTATCGGCGATCACTTATTATTTCATCTTTCACCTTTTCGTTTTTCTAGATAACATAATTTAAAATTACACCAAGCAAAGAAGCTTCTTGTCTCAGTTATTCGAAAAGGATACTGGACAACTTGAGTCCTGACAAGTGCCAGCTCTGTCGCAGTGTAAACAACATTCACTGGTACATGAAGTTCTAATGTGCAGTCTCATATACTATTCGTAACTGTTCTGATGTCCTGTTTACATTGTTTAATGCTAAATACGAACCGAGAAAAACTTGCCTACTACTTGCAGACGGGGGAAAAGTAGTAACTGCCATACTATCCAGGTAAATAAAAAAATCTTGCTAAATAAAAGGAAATGTTCATGTTTCGGAACTGAGGCACTCTTTCTAATTATTATTTAATTACTATGTATGACTAAATTTAATTTTTAAGTTTAATGTTAAGTTATACCAATCCTATGTACAGGTAAAATAATTATCTCTATAGGAAGTTTTACATTTTGCATGCATTTACATGCTATGTATTAATTTTGGTTTTAATGAATTTTACTAAATTTTTTACTAACTTTTTGTACAGGTTATTTAATCTCTCGGGCTTTAGATAGTAAGCAATTATTTGGGACAACCACTAAAAATGTTTCTTTGAAAATTTGTCTGAATACGTGCAGTTTTTGGGTTTTCTCTATCTTGAGAGAATGTTTCTCTGACACGACGGCAGGCGAGTGCACGACAAGTTGTGGGAGTTGTTTGAACAACATGCAACGAGAGAAAAGAACACGCAAAAGAAGAAGGACAGCGGAGGACTATGACCCACTTGGTGGGACTCTACCTCCTATGGCACAAATCATAATGATATCTCTTAGTTTAGAGATCTATCGAGTTTTCGTGCACTAAAATTAAATTATAAATGATTCTCAGTTTATAAAATATTTCCCCAAAAATTATATATTGTAATAATTCGAAACTTATTACATAATGTACTTTAAAGTTTCTGAAAATATTATTAATGTTATTTGAAAGAAAATACTTCTGTTCCCGAATTAAAATATTTTGCATTTCTTTAGAGAGCAAATTTTTTGTAGAGCATGCTAATAATAACTGAGGAGATTTTATTTCTTTACTACAATATAATAAAAAATGAAGTGAATGCAACAGAAACGTGAGCATTATTAAATCGATGCCTTCGAAACCTTCTCTTATTACCCTTAAAATCTATAAATTTAACATTAATCTGATGAACTCTAATGATTTATTTTCTTCATTTGCTAGGAATTTTCTTAATTACTAACGTCGTACCACTAGTTTAAAACTGAGGATGGCTGCTATACACCCAAAAAAGCTGTCTATTAATAAAAGTATTGAATACATTTCAATGTAAAATAATGTGAAAATTATTGATTTTCAACTTTCATGAATTCATCAAGTTATGATTCAGCCAGTGTCATTGATATTATTGGCATGGCGACATAAGGTATGAAAAATATGATAGGTATTGTGTTGACTACGATTTGTAGTTAACAAAATGTGTTGACTACAAGAGAAAGCGGTAGATTTTGTTATAATAGTAGATAGATCATTATTTATTCTCAAATAGTTTAGATAAGAGCAATCTAATATTATGAGCGGCGTTGATTTGAGTGAGTGACTGGAAGAATGATTTCTAAAAGGATTTTCTAACTTGACGGAATATTCTAATTTAATATTTGTATTATTACATTAATTTCGTCGATCATGGTGTTCCGTAGTTCAAATTTTAAATTATGAAATTAAAATCATTTCATCCATTCACATGTTGAGTATTTACTAACTGATCTCCAAATACATATATTTTTAATTCTTCAAAAGATTCTTCAAAATATTTGTCTTGCGAACATTTCGGGAACAAATAAAAATCTAAATATCCAGTCCAACTACGAGAAATGACCATGCAATTCTAAGATTATCGAAATAATATTAAGTTATTTAATTTCGTCTCTTAGGTTCCCCTTTTCCGAGGATCTCGCAAAGGTGTTCGTCCCGGAATTTTTGTTTGCCCCTCGGGACTAACATTTTTGATTTGTCCTGAAGTGAAAAGTACTTATCTACATTAAAAATGTGATTTTAAATGCTTTTTAACTGTGTTGTCAAGCGGACCAAATTGCAGACTCCACGTTTATTTTTCAACATACCCAGAAGAGTGTAAAACATGGTAAAAACTGTTAAAGAAATGTCTTGAATGGTTTGGTTGTAGACTCTCATCTCGGATCTTGTTCTAGTCCTTAAGGCTTAAATAGTTTAAAAACAACTAACTAACATTAATTATTTCATTCGTTTATGATTAACATATTGTATAAAAAGCAATGTTCCTCAGAAAATTAATTAACAATTTTTAAATAGTGTAATCAAATAAACATTTCGAAAAATATTTTGTAAGTCGTTAAAAGAACTCTAATGGACATCTCTAAAAATTGATCGATGCAGAATACGTAAATGTTCTACAAATTCATATCTTTATGACCTGTCTGTCTTCTTTGTATGCAAGTTTCTGGAGTGTTCCTTTAAGTTACAGGACAAAGGGATAGGGACGACTAATTCAGCAGGTAAGCATACTCGAGAACCTGCTATTAGAGGTGAGTTCATTTCCGACATTACGGCGTGTTTTGTCAGGTGAAGTCGGAAGAAAAGACTGCTATGTAACTGAGGTGTGGTATAAAAACGATAAAAAGCAATGCGTTGAAACGTTATTTTTTGTGAATATGAGATGGTTATTTTAAATATTGTTAAAAAAATTAATCTGAATGATGAATTAATCAAGTACTTATTAACACACATATAATTGGTGAATTTTCCGTTCTTTCTCTAGTGCAATTTTGCCTCTTACGGAGAAAGCATAAGGAATTTTGATCGTTGCATCCATCGTGTCTAAGTATTATATATTCTGAACTGTCGCAAGGAAAATACATTATTCTATGAAAATATTTATAGATGAAAATGTGGTAATATAATTTTTAAGTGAATATTTAATATTTTTCATTGTGAACTTTTATTTGAAGAGTGTTGGAAGCCATATACTTTATTTGAATTGATCATGTTTCTCCGGACAGTTTTAAATCAATGTAAGAGAATGAATTATACAAAATACAAGACAAACCGGTATATTATATTATTAAGGTTGAAAGTTTAACAAAAATGTCTCTAAAACACGAAACAAGTAATTATTTGTGGTAGTAAAACAATCATTAGTAACCTTTTTTTCTATCGAAGCACCAGGAATCAGAAATGAGTATTTGATCTAATGCAGTAGAATTCCAGTTATCAGGATCCATATGTAATAATCAAATAGCTGGATAATTGATTTCTTCCAAAAAAGGGTTATTTTTAAGACAAAATTCATTAAAAAGTTCACATTATTGAGAAAAACAAAAAGTAAGTCCCAATGTATAGTGAAAAAAATAAACAAACAATTTAGAGATAAAATAAGTTTGTGGAGGTAACAGTTAGATATATACAATATAAAAATACACTTCGCACACAACTTATTTCCTTTAAATCTGCATTTCTCTCTTCCATCTTTCCGGATAGTTGTCTATCCGGATGATAGGAGTTCGAATAATTAGACTTCTAATGTATTTAGTTTTTGAAGTGTTTTCTCTTCAGAATAGATCGTTTGAACATTCTTACGTAACAAGCTACAAGTGATAGTCTATAAGCAGAGCGCACCCACTTCCCAAGAGGATGAAATTCCGAGAGCTCGCGAAGAGACATTTCCAGGGAGACAAGAACCCATGATGTATTACCAGCTATTAAACTGCGAAGTGCAGGCGGCTGGTTGGCTTCAAGCGACTCCCGTCTTCCATGACTCGGCGCCATTATCGCATCAGATGTCAGCGGCGAGACGAAGATGCCCATTCGATAGTCGACAGTCACGCTATGCCCGTGGGCCACTCTCTCAGCCATTCAGGAGAACTGCGCGCACTTTAGTGTGCGTTGTAAATGTTTTATTACTAGGAACCTTCCTGGTCTAGTGCAGGTGGTTAGGGCAGCGACCCTTAATGTCATGGGTTCAAGTATTTGACTTACAAGTGATAAGATACTATTTATTTATTTATTTATTTATCTATTGCCGTTTGGCGAGGTTTAGGTCATGACATAACCGAGACTTGGGTGAGGGACTTGGGAAAGGGAGATGTTGGGTTACCGGGGAACTTCTGGTACCGAGCCGACATTTGTGTGGGGTTGGTGATGGAAACCCCTGCTGAAAACCTCACCTGTATCGGTCGAGCAGGATTTGAACCAGCCTTCTACCACGTCATTAGCGAATAAAACGCGACGTGAATTAAGGAGAAATAAGGAAGAGTTTTCTGAATCTTATTTATTAGAACAATGTTGCCTTAGAAACGTTAATAAGACATAGTATAAGAATCTTATTAAATGGGCAATACATTTAAGTCGGGAATAGTTTTTTCGAAAATTCCACAATGCAGCGATTTCCCACAGGCGGTGCGTTGTCAAGGGGGGGGGGATTTTGTGTAATTATAAATATGGTCTGAAGGTGCAAACAGTGTGTGATGACGTGGACTATCCTATCATTCCAATTAAAGAGTCCAAAGGCTGTGGTGGATTTACCATTTATGCGTACCAATGCAAAAAGACGTCATTGCCTAAATAAGAACAAAAATAGTTCGTTTTCACTTTTGATAGATTATAATACAGTTACTTAACAAATAAATACTGTTATTAATCTTCGAAAATATTGTGATTATTCGAGTCTTTTAAAATCACTCCAAATTCGAGATGATAATGGTATTGATGACGCTACCGCTCCTCGACCTACTTGACCAATAATTAAAATCTGCCTCTACCCAAAGGAAAAACCTGAGATAAACCTGGGTCAGGATACATACAGAGATATTGTACACAACTGCGACGGGAGGGGGGACGTCGTTAGCGAGATAAAAATGAAGATAAAGCAATAAACATTTATTCTTCATTCGATCGGAGACAAAGTATCCAAATGCAATCTCTATTGCCTGAGTAGGGGAAAATTAACGATGCACGTTGTATAGAAACAAAATTGTTCAAGATGTATGAAGCATGATTTTAATACTAGTGAAGCAGAGATGTTTAGTTTAACAAAAGTCATCTATAAGAAAGTGTTATTGATTGAGGGTGTTTCTTCGACTACGATTCGATTTTCGCATTAGATTGATTATATTGCTCTGTCAGTCTCAAGTACAAGTTATTAGTATGAAACTAAGTAGTTTCGCCTTAACTGAATGTTAATATGAATTGCTTAACGAAACCTGGGGTGATTCTGTTATATGTTGCTGGGTGACTGATTTGTCTTATGCCTGTAGTTAAACAATTTACGAGTGAGCAAAACCTGTCTCCTTTTCTCTTGATCATCCCACTTTGAAAATCATGTTTATTTGAATCCAAGTTTTGATGACTCGTGTCAGTAAATTAGATGTGAATGAGTGTAGTCTTATTTCATTTATCTACGGCTTCTTTACATTTCAGAGATATGTGTTTGTTTCTACTTTTTTCATATTTTGTCATTTTTCACTTAGTCTATGAGATGTGACCTCAATGTTGCCCGTTGGGTTTTTTAGTTGATCATTACCTTTTTGAGATTGTTTTCTTAATTTTATATGTCAGAGAAGTGTTTTTAGTATACTTGTTCATTTCTTAATTTTATTTGAATTTAGTTTGGTTGTTATTCAATAATCCTAATAAATCTCCCCTTACACATTCTTAAACGGTAACATGTGTTAATATTACGTGTATAAACTCTTAGGAGATAATTATTTTGAATTAATAATATTTTTTAGATGTTGCTATCGTATCCCATAATTATCTCGGGAATATATTTGATTCTCTGAAAATATTTCATTTCTGAGATTGTATTGGGAGAAAACCGGTAAAGCTCATTTGAGTTTTATGGCTCTAGACGTTCATAACAAATACGGGAACGTTGAAAGACATGAAATACAATAGCCTTCCATGTTGTTGGGACTTGTATTGGGTTTCTCTTTCAATGTCAGGGTTGCTGTTGGAATTTATACGGGATCGAAGGAACTCGTGATATGATCTGTCAGCTGAGTGCATTGAATCGTTCTTGAATGAAAGTCCTGCTTTCATTCAATATGGAACACATTTGATTAGAACAACTGTACCTTCGTTATTTGTAATAGTTTCAGCGTAATAAATTATAATTCCAAATTTTTATACAAGAAAACGACGCACGGCACACTGGGAACTTTAAAACCTAGTAATATATGTTGGTAAGAGGATGCAAATACATTATCAATATAACACTATCATACTGATTTCATGTATATCACACAATTTCTCAACTTTAGGAGCTTAAGCTCTTGATCTGAAATATTATTACAAAAAACGTACCCACAAATTTTTTCAGGACTTACTCATTTGCTGAGCCTTCACCATTTTGCTCACTTGAATTTAGTGATTTTTGTAGAAATTGCCCAGGATATCAAGTTCCTAAATTGCAAATTTTCTAAATGGAATTCAAATTTCTAAATTGCCCAGGATATCAAGTAAAAAATAAAAATTGTATATATTAACGTTGTTGATATTATAGTATTGATTTGTTATGTTCATTATCCTTTTTTCACAGACATAATAAAAAAATGATAAATAAATCACCCTTATTTTCACTGATATAATACAAGAAAAAGTTGTATGAAACAACTAACTCGTGTATTTGATATATATTATTGAATGAAAGAGCCAATTTTGTTTAGTTACTTAGGAAGTTTGACATATTTTCATGATTAATAAAAAAAATTTTGAGTTCTCAAATCCTTCACTCTCTTACAAAAGACCCGTGGTGAGACACAAGTTCCGACCAGCTTGAAAACGGGAATTTTGTCACAGATATGAGACACACATGAAGGGGGTAAAACGAGTCACTTAAAAAACGTGTATACTCTGTCACAAAATTGTTATGTTAATTTTAATACTAATTTCTTATAATATAATTATTTAATCTAAGATAATTAATGTTTCATATTATTTATTAGTGTTTCGTATTACGTAATCTTCGGATGTGTGAATTGTCTCTGTATCTCTTTCCCCTTTCGGGTTTTTCTGCAGTTTTCCTTTCCCTGGTTTCGAGAGCGACTTTAATCGAATTGACAGGATGATATCTTGAATTCTTCCCAGAAAGTAAAACAATTTATTGCCCGCAATATGGTCATATAATATTTTAAATTTTCTTTGATGGTAATTTATTAATTTCTAAGCTCCTACATAATTCGACGACAGGAATTCAAAATACTCATATTCTTCAGTTTGCCATTACTAATTTTGATTCATTCAATTCGTAAATACGAAAAAAATGTGGGTTTGGAAAGTTCGATACAACATCCTATTATAATGTACGGTTTTAATGGTATGAAAAGAAAATTGTGCTTAATTGTCATGATGCCATGAACATACAGAGGCTTCGAGTCGTTCTCCGGCAACTGCGAGCAACTAGGCTATCAATCATTGGTATATCGAGACCGAGATAATTTAATTTTACTCTGAAAAGATCGATACTCGTCGTAAAGCGGAAGCAATATATAATCGATTTCATGTTTTCCAATCATTATCTCGTACTGTTTCGATTTATCAAAAGCTTTAAATCCTCTCCAAGTCCATACAATTAGATCAAATAATCTTCAAAGGAAATAGAGTAATTAGTATGAATACTGAGGAAGCTGCCATTCGTATTTCCTTCAGAATTTAAGTAAATAACATTTGTAGTATGATTGCAAGTATTAAAAATGAAATAAGTATGAAAAATGAATAATTAGAACCGTTTACAGCAAATTTCAGAGTCTTGACATCAGAATAATTTTTCTCCCAATCCCTCTTTTCGTGTGCTAGATGCTCACTTAACCTGACACGAATTCCTTCTTTGTATTTCCATGTACGAGAACAATTATGTTTCGATCTATGTTGTTGCCCTTCCAGCGCGGCGTCTGCAATTGCGACACTTGTCTTATTAGGATAGTATTTTGCGCAACTGTCTTCGATTGGGTAAACATCGAATGAACCATATATAATCTGGATACCTCTGAAAGGACTGCTGTTTGCGAAGTCTTTTCGAAAACAAATGAGAAAAGCGTGGTTGACTATCAAGGTACTAGCGGCAAAAACTAAATGTTATAGCAATAATATTTGTGTAGCGTTGACAGAGGCTTTAAAAAAATTTAAATATGCAATTTTTAATGTGAGTCATTTAAATTATAATTAGAAAGAAGAACCTATTTTTTCTTAAAACGAATGAGAGGAAGAAATAGTACTGGTTATTATTACTGGTGGGAAAGGTGGGAGGGTTTTTGCGTCTTGCTCCAGTACATATTCTGGCGAATACTAGTAATGTCTTCATTCGTTCATCAACACAGTTTCTCCGTGCCAAATGTTATTTTTCTAAACATAATTTTTTTTGTGGGGATTTACGGCTCATGTCGACATCGAGGCCATTAGAGCCCTAAAATTTTGTACAGGTAGGGAAAATGCAGTTACGCACTAAGGAGAGCCAACATGACTCTCCCCAGAGCCAACATGACTCTCCCCGCGTGTGGGACTCGCCGAATGATTCAACCCTGCCAACTAAAAACCCTCATTATCTACAACACACCAAAACATATCTCACAATATACATCAAAACATCAAATGGAGGGGAGGCAAAAAATGAGGGGGGGGCACATAACATGAGGGGGGACAAAGAATAAGGGGGGACAAAAAATGAGGGGTAGGACAAAAATTAGAAGGATGAGGAAAATGAAAGATACCCTAGCCTTAATAGCGTCGGGATCGAAGAGAACTAGAGGTGACCAAGGAAGGTCAGGAAAGAGAAAGGAAGGACCCTGGCACAAGTAAGTGGAAGTAATGCCAGACTCAGCTCGGGGCCCCGTGTTCGCCAAACACGTACTTACTAGATGTAAGTCCCCTGGAGGAGATAAATTCCAACTCATTTACACACCTTAGGTTCCCTCTGTTAACGCCATTTCACCGACACAGTACACGAACAACTGGCCGCGAATAATCTATAGTTCGATAATAACTTGTACATGTAAATTTACAAACATATTTGCGTTAAATTACAAACATATTGACATTATATATGTATTATAACTCGCAGCTAACTTTTTATCTTATCTAGGAACTTTTGCTGAAATTTTTGAATCCGCCTCTGCCTTAGGGCCCTTGATCGGAATTGATGGGATGGTCCCTTGCTTGCTTCCGGAGAGTAAATTAGTTTATTGTCCTCCACGTGGTCATACGCAGTTTGTACTGTTTTTTGACAATAAATTTATTATTATTACTTTTCCTTCCGTGTCGCAAAATGCGGTCTGGTTTAATACGAACAATGAGTTGAAGGTTGAGGAGATTATTACTGGCGCGAAATGTCGGTGCCTGCGGGACTGGGGACTGAATTTTGGCTAATTTTGTTGAATATATTCGATTTGTTGTTTAGATTTATATTCGTTAATTTTAAAATAATAAAAATTATAGCTCTAATAATACATATTTATATTTTCCAACATTTATAACTTAAAAATAATAATTTGAGTCACCAAATTTGAAGAACTAATGATAATGAAATCCGAAACATTTTCTGAAGAAACATCCTTCAATATTTTCATGCTCAAAAATGTAATACTGCTCTATTACATTTTTTTATCTACACAGAGAAATATCAAAACCTAAAATACTACTTTTGAAAAGATATAGATAAATACGAGCAATAATCTAATCACAAAACTTAAGAGAATCGTTAATGACAACCCACATGTATTAAGTGGGATAAAATGTGCCTTATAATTTGTACGATTCTTCCAAATCTTTAATCCTTCCATTCTGTCCAACTCAGAGCTTTCCAATTATTTCTTGTTAGTTTGTCATATTAATAGTTCTGTTCATGAATATTTTAACGTTTGTTGCTCAACTGATACAGAGGCGGTTTAGGGATGTTTATGAGGTGAATGTGCTCCCACGAAAATGAGTGAAAGGTTGCTGCACAAACGAAATTCTCGCTTACTCTTAAACTACTATTTAATGTAACTACTCTTAAAAGGGAACAAGTCAGGTTGAAATATGATCAAAGTCCGTAATATTTGAAAAACAGACAATTAATATTGAATAGTTTCAGTCTCAGGCGCGGTCGGTCGCCTGTGAACTGAGACACAGGTGATTCCGATTATCGAGGTGTCTCAATTCGAAACATGGTGTTGCATAACCTGATGTAAATAATTTATTGTCGAAAAAGCAGTTACAAACTGCATATGACACCGTGGAGGACAATAATTAATTCACCCTCCGGAAGCAATCAAAGAACCATCCCATAAATTGTGATCAAGAGCCCTAAGGCAGAGAGGGAATGAAAGTTTCGGCACACTCCTTAGAAAGAATGAAAAGTTAGATATGTATTATAATATCAACAAATGTTTGTCTTTAATAAAACGCAAAGAAGTTTTTAATTACGTAATATTGTCGAACTTCGGAAAATATTGTTTATAAATCGTAACTATTAAAATAATTTTAAATTCGAGATAGAGCGCGCCGTCCCTAGGCAAGAACCTGGAGAGTGCGTACATAAAATCCGCCTCTACCAGAAGAAGCACCAGAGAAACACCTGGACCAGGATGGGGCAACCGAATTTTTGTAAATAACTGTGCCAACGCTGAGTACAGATAAACCTAAACTGGAATCATAAAAAAAAAAACAATTATAGCATTACAAACATATTTGCGTTAAATTACAAACATATTGACATTATATATGTATTATAACTCGCAGCTAACTTTTTATCTTATCTAGGAACTTTTGCTGAAATTTTTGAATCCGCCTCTGCCTTAGGGCCCTTGATCGGAATTGATGGGATGGTCCCTTGCTTGCTTCCGGAGAGTAAATTAGTTTATTGTCCTCCACGTGGTCATACGCAGTTTGTACTGTTTTTTGACAATAAATTTATTTATTTATTATTCAGGACAATAGTTTTGAAATTTAATCATGTATTTTTAAAGTACTAGAACAATGGTGTGATGGAAGGAGTTAAAGAAGTCGCGTTCGTGAAGGTTTTTCCTATTTTATATATATGCCTCGTCTATTACTTTGGCAACGTTTAGAAACGTGTCCGATTCTCTCTTGATATGTTCGTTCACTCAGATAGTTGAGATTGTATGTAGAATTAAAGCAATAAAATATATAAAATAGGTGTAAATAAATAGAGCAACATGTACTTATTGAGATTTCAAGTTGACAAACAATTCGACAATTTAAATGAAATAATTGCAATTATAATTGGTGCAATACATTGCGTCTTATGGAGAAAACATTTATTTTCAAAAATAGGCCAACCTTTAAATCACGAATATGTTGGAAAATTACTTATAATTATAGTAAATTTTCCAAGTATTTTTACATCACTTTTATCTACAGGTCACCGGATATTTTTGAAATATTTCACTTTTTCCGGGGTGTGATGCATAAATCACGAAACAGTTGCGCTCGGTCGCCGTATTCCTACATGCTCTTGTGCATTTCTAACGAGTCAAGCGAGTTCCTAAATATTGTTTATACTGTACCATTTAGGCCCAATTTCCCCCAATATAGAATAATCGCGATTTCCTTAAACGTGATTAGGTAAATGAAATCGCGATTATGTTTTATGCGTTTCACCAAGCAAATAATCGTCGATTAAGTTGATCAATGTTTCTGAAGAATTATCTGGGTTGGTAGTATTTTTAAAGCGCATTATGGGTAATTTGAAGACAAATGAGAGGAAAACTCATCATGTTGCTCACTAGCGCCACCAACGGACACCGTAGGCAGCAGCGGGCCTCCCTCGTGCCACTGAACATAACCTATAAACCGAGTCACGAGCAAATAAAGAAAATGGACGCCATATTTCTTGCAGTGCTGAAGAAAATCGCGATTTGTGCTGGTCCCCAAGCGTTTAAGTGTAAATCGCGATTTTCTCGTAAATCGAAGTTGGTGGAACGCGCATTTTGATAATCACTATTTACTGCACAGAAAATCTCGTTTAAGACAATAAACGAACTTGGTGAAATGGGGCCTAACTAACAGATATAAATTAATCATGTTTATTTCATCATTATAATTCATAATATAATGTTATAAAACCATTACGATAAAAATAACTTCAACAATCATACTTCTCAGTGTTTTGACTAACTTGGAGCTTAAGTCCCTGGCTTGCTTTCAGAAAGTCTGCCTTCTCCCCTGTATTTCGAATATCTTACGGAACCGTCCACAATAACCGTTGATCATTCTATCAATACAGAAAAAATATTAAAGAAATTCCTGCGACGTCTACTCCGATGCCCAAGAGAGAAATGACACTATTCACAGTGCACGGTCACGTGTTTTCCAAGAACTACTGCACACTCGATACGAAATGCCATCATCCGTGGCGAAAGCTATAATTTGAAGTCACTGTAATGTAATACAGCCCGTATGTCATCTTCTCACGATAATCTCATTTGGTGGAAACTGGAATGAAGTAGTAGACAACGAGCGCTATTCTCTCTGCACTCTTTTTTCTTCGACATTCTAGACAACTTCCGCTTGTCGTTGACAAGAGAAACTCGGTGTTCTCCTTTGTTTCTGCATTCCGTTGTCGGTGGGTCGCTGCGTGTTTGTTGATGACGCTGCTCTGCATATTACGTGCTTACGAGCCGCTGCCAGTTGAGGAATAGGCGCAACAGGTGAAGGTGGTGGGTTACCAGTCGATGAAAGGGAGGGAAAGGAGGAAATTGAGCTCCTTCACTAATTGGGTCGCGAATAAATTCTGATTCGAGAACGAAAGTGCTCAGCCGTGTTTGGATGCTTGGAAATACTATATGGTGTCGACGCTTTATCTGTGCGCTCCAGCCATACACTTCTAGCCTAACCACAGACATTTCCGTGTCTTTTTTCCCACTTATCAATTAATTCGGGATAAAATAAGCTTAATTTCGTACATTTAACTAACATGTAGATTTCCGTACATTGGTGCGAACTAAGATATTTGTTATTTTTATTCCGATTGTGTGTCAATGTTTTAAAAAAAGTACCTCTACTACTCTCTCGCCAAAATACCACTACTTAAAGCAATACGCGTAGATAAAGCTCCCGCTCTGTAACTTATTAGTGGTCACCCTTTACTTTATTCATACAATTGCTTATCTACTGCACGATCATCGGTTAACGTCAGAATGTTGCCCAATCACGAATCGATTGTTAATTAACGACCTTATAAGAAGACTTAAGGTGAATTTAATAATCTATTCGTATTCAGAGTTTCAACCAAGATTTTGGCCACAATTACAATTAGAGTGACCCTCACTTCCTTTGATGTACAGATCACTTAAAACGGCACCCTTAATATAAACCGTAACAATTAGAATAAATGAACTACCGTCACAAAACAACATTTTAAAATGTTTGAAAGGTAGCAAGGATGAAGGTGTTAAGTGACCTTTTGATAGAAAATGAGTGTGCTGCATGGACAGGCTGCATTTTTTTATTTGAACACTAATCAGGTTCGTCCTGATCAGTCTGTTAAAAAAGTTACAAAGTCAGTCAAAAAAGTCAGTCTGTTATAAGTTAAAACAATTAAACTTATACTTTTTGCTATGGCACTATTTTATTAAACAAGGCTATGAGTTTCTAAAATAATATGAAAAGACTGTCAAAATACATCTTTTATTATGACTTTTAAAACGTAGCATTGTAGTCGTCCTGGTATCGAAGTAGATGATCAGTTTCCGGCCCGTCGATTTTCATCTGACCGTAGTTAACTCATGAATAGAACACGTAGGACTTCCCTCATCATATCCTTCGATGATGTTTGATATCCACCAGATATTGGTTTGAGGAACAAATCTTACTCATAAACAACAAAACAATTACAAACAAAGGATTATGACTAAGGGCGTAGCAAGAGTTTTTGAGCAAGAGGGGCAAGGTGATGACATACTAGGGGAAAAAGTAGATACATCTTCTCATCTCTACAACATGCACGGAAACGTGATTCAAACCCCCCAACTAACAATTTTTAGAGCCTACTTTAGGTGGCTTTGGTGGAGTTCGTCAGATATTTCTAAATTGGCGTGTTTTGCAGACAGTAAATTTACAAAATGTTGGAGTTGCGTCGACATCGCCACAAATACTTCATTTCCAGTTAAATATGACGCACATGCATTTCTTAATTTTTTGCGTTAAATTACAAACATATTGACATTCTATTAGTATTATAACTCGCAGCTAACTTTTTATCTTATCTAGGAATTTTTGCTGAAATTTTTGAATCCGCCTCTGCCTTAGGGCCCTTGATCGGAATTGATGGGATGGTCCCTTGCTTGCTTCCGGAGAGTAAATTAGTTTATTGTCCTCCACGTGGTCATACGCAGTCTATACTGTTTTTTGACAATAAATTTATTATTATTATTAAATTTATTATTATTAAACACGTGTATGATATACGCTTTGGAAATAAGATTGTATTTATGTCTATACTGACACAATTAGTTTAAAAGTGGTCATTTCACAGCCCAAATCATGTCACATCGGGCGACACTATCTTATTTTTTTGGATAAGCTTTTTCAAATTAACCAAAAACAATTAAGAAAGTTTTAAAAATTGATTATTGCTTTATTATTGTATTTTGATTTAATAATTGTCTGGCTGTTAAACTCAGTCGGAACACTAGTTTTACCAGATTTATAAATGAAGCAACGTACTTTTTAAACATCATGTACAAACGACACCAAAGAGCATCTCTAACAAATTTTTAAGGGGAGGTATTTAAAAATTGTGAAAATAACTTTTTTGGCCATTAAAAATATTGTGAACCCAAAGCACCTGGGGGGCATAGATAACTGTACCAGTTAGTTTTGAAACTGAACTAAACCACATACGTGAATCACTAAGCACCGACATTAATTTAATGTTTTCGGTAATATCATTATAGATTTAAGAAAATTATTTCTACGAATAATTTTCGTTTGCAAAGACACGAGAACTAAACAATATTCTTTAGGTAGTCATTATTCCGCACTTTCTGTATCTATGATAATTATAATTTTCGTATTTTTATCACTCATAAATCAATTCCACGATTCACAATAATCAATATATTGTCGATTTTTTCTAATTCGATAAAATTGTTATATTATCTTGAACGAATGTAATCAAGTGTTTTTCAGTTACCGACCCGTTCAATTTCCTATTAAAAACATTTGCATGTCGTTTGTTAATGAAACTCTATGAGTTAGAGGTTAATATAATGTCAGTAACCATTTTGTAAAAATATGAATTTTTGGTAAATCATAAGTGTAGTGAAACATTGAACAAATTTGAATACAAAAATAATTCTATATCTTCAAAAACAATTGGTTTACCACTTACTCCTATTTCCTTCCTACATGACAAAACTACCTATATGAAACCGGCGTTGCCCAGGAGCATGAATTAATTATACATATTCTCTATTCCGAATTTCTAATTGTTGCGTTTTCAACTTCAGTCACAGTACTGTTCACATTCGTCGCGAAAACCACGCTCTTCTATTCTGTGTCACTCCCAAGCTTAGGTGTGTAAAGGTGAGATCAGTAATTAAGAATATGACATCATCGCCAAAGACGAACACCTACTCAGTTCTATTGTTGGACACCGAAGTTAGAAGACTATAATATTCGATGTTGACATTATATAGCATTTTGCTATAAAGTTTTGAACTAAACATTTACAGATGGTTCTACAGACTTGCATTATATCTATTCGTCCACGGGTGTACTTATATCGAAAACCTTACCACTTACGACACTACTTCACTCCTAGAAGTGTTATCCCACCCCGCCCTCACCCCATTAGTGCTGAACTTGTCTTTAAACGGTATCGTGTCACCATTCATCTAAACGGCCCGGAAAAATATTAAATCGAAACTAATATCGGACGTTTTCGATAATTTTTACCTACCCCCTCTACATTCCATCCACGTCCCACTTCACTCCTAGGATATTATTTTCTACTGTAATTAAATATATTTTGCGCGCCACACCCCTCCCAATCGCACTTCTTGGAATGTCATGCACCCCATGACGTCGGACCTTGGACATAACGGTATCAGGAATATGATTATTCATCTGA
>NNCF01126016.1:1511088-1521257 GCA_002313205.1 Laupala kohalensis
AGATCCGACGCAAATCGATCTTTTGCAAATTTTTTTCCTGCCTCTCGTTCTCACCACCGTTTAAGTTCGCAAGGGGTGTCTTATTGCTACGCATACTGAATTTAGATTTCAGCGATTTCAGAAATCCCGCTATCTCAGTGACGCCGAAAACATTGGATTAGTCTCTGAAATGTGTAATTTACGATCATTTTTACTTATCATCCCCTCCCTAGGGGTGTATGCGGGCTGATTGTGAACTTACGGGTCATGGGAATTGTTCGTATGCATTGCAGCAAGCCCGAAAACCATGGTCTCTACATTAATATTAGTCATTTATTTATATAAGATTAATTATATAAGGGGTAGTCAAATGAAAAAGAGACAGGTGGAAAAAAATTAAGAAAACTGTTTGTTAATTCAAAAGTAATCACATAACTGTTAATACATTTATTCCACAGTGAGACAAGACGGTCAATGCCTTCATGGAAAAATGTTTGCGGTTGCCTATGTAACCATGATTGTACCCAGGCGAGCAATTCTTCGTCCGAATAAGATCGACGGTCACGAATGTCTTTCTTCAGACTCCAAAAATATGGAAATCGCTTGGGGAGAGAACTGGACTGTATGGAGGATGTGTAAGGGAAACGTTGCAAAAATTGAAGCACGCCATCAAATCCAAACGCCCAGGATGTTGACGGACGGCATCATTCTGTTGAATGGTTATGCCCGCCCACATGTTGCCAAGGTTGTTTCAACTACGCTGCAGAAGTTTCGTTGGCAAGCCCTTACTTCAAGATATACTTCAGGCCGAAAAATGAGCTATAATCACAATAAAAATATGATGTATAAGTTTCTTCCGTGTAACTGGAGATTCCGATTCGACGACATTTTCATCTGTCCATAGTTACCAAATAGAAATGTACGACCTGCGAGTCATTCTTTGTGGAATACACTGTAATTTCAAAACACAACGAATTTTTCGAAGAAAAAAAAATTATGATTTTCAAAACTTTCATCTTAAAAATGTACATTACGTGGACTTTTGCTTTTGGTAAATATCTCCACTCAAAGAATTAGATTCCCATTGGTTTCTAACATGCATCATAAGTTATCGTAGTTAAGTTTAAACATAAAAAAGTATAGCCAAGTTCTAATTCTTAAAATAAAAATAAATTTGAAATCACAAAAACCCGTTCACATCACTATTTTATTCTCCTGTGTGAGAAGTGAAAATAAAATTCATTGAAGACTTCAGTAGGAACAACCTGAAACCTCAAATACAATTTGAAATTTATTTACTAGATTTTTTGAGTTTGGAAAACATGTGTCCGCAATAATGAGATAAAATTATAATTTTGAAAAGATTTTTTAGAGTGCAGAATCTCGGCGTAAAATCGAACATGTATCGATTTGACGGGCATGCACGACGGTTCTTCACTAATGATTAGATCAATTTCTGTCCTCATTCTCTTCTGTCCTTCAGGCAATTCGGGTCAAGTTTTCCATGGTATAAACGAGATTTTTTAGTTTAAAGTAAAAGTAGTAAAGAGTGATATTATTTCGTATGCATGAACAACAAAACAATCTTTTTATGTAACATGTTCTCTATTCACTACATTTTAAGAATTGTTGGGAAATGTTGGCAATTCACTTGGAATAAAATAAATTTTGTTTAATTCCACATGCAAAACGAACATGAAATGTTTCATTCTACAATAATTTTTATTGCAACGTTCTGAAAAAATATTTTAAGGAAATTTTGAGAAATAGAGCACAGGGGTAAATGATCAATTACTGTCATGAGTATGCTAATGTTTTAACTTTCATATTGTACCTCGTACACCAGATACGTCTCATCCTATAATTATATAGCAAATCAGATAAAAATTTTCTACTGGAAAAGTGGTTTGTATTCAAGACTGTCGTTTACTGAAAATCGCATAAATAAAGATGTTAAGGGCAAGAGTCGAAACTAATTCCTAAACTTTCCGGATCTATCACACAAATTTATTTACTACTGACTGAGTGGCCAAAGATTTTACCACGAATGACTTTTCCTTGTACACTGAATATTTGTTAAATTTTCTTTATTTTTCTTACTGTTAATAAAAATAGCAAAATCGTGTATAAGTTATTCGAAAACATCTCTAAAACAGCAGTATCATTTTATTTCCGACATTAACTTCCATGATTCACAAACCGACATGATACCGATTCTGACTGCATGGATCCATTCATCGTAGATTCATTTATCTCCTCGTTTCTTAAAACTGATCTCTTTGTTGAAATCAGTAGTAATTAAAGTTTTGATATACTGATTTTAGAGGCAATTTATTATCATGTCTGAAATATTTGTCAACATAGGAATTTAATTCAACCCAAGGACAAGGACAAAATTCACAAAACTATAAACATTTCATAAAACTCATCGGGAAGAATTTATAATATTTATGGAAATCATTGACCAAAGCAATTTTAAAGCTGTAGTTACTGGGTTGCGCCAAATAATTGTGAGTTTCTTTGTTTAGAAATATTTGAACAGATTATGACTGTACTCTATTTGAATACTAGCAACACTGATCGTTTAGAAAGTCATTATAGCGTGTTCTATTAATATTTACTGACCCGTTGATAAAACAACGGTTTTACCATGTCAATCAATGAGAAATAAACATTAAGTTTCAATGTCCGTTAGGGTTTCTATTTTATTTGTCTTAACTCATCAGCTCACACACAAATTACTTTAAATCTACCGGCTTATCGGAGCAACCCAGTGAGGGCCCACTTGTCTCATGTTTGTCACCTCTTTGTCCCATTTTCGTCGGGAGTCTATATGGTCAGCCTAGAGAAGATGATGAACATCCACAAAATTTCAGTCCCCTTCGTGTAGACGAAACATTATGGAAATTCGTAAGAAAAATAATTGTGTATCAGTATATACAAATGAACTAGCAATTGCAATTGATTCATTAATACATCGGTGGGGTTACTGCTAATATACTCCATAATAAAAATGTAGATGTTTCCCATTCCGTAGAAAAAATATGCAACATTTTTGTCAAATTTTTACGCAGAGGTACAAAAACTGATGATTCCATCAACGCTGGCGAAAGTTCTACTCATAATGAAATTGAGGAGAATGCCTTGTAACGAATAATTAACATTATAATCATCAAATACGTATTTCATTAATGTCTCAACCAGATATAAAAATTTAAATATTTAATTATATTTATATATTAATAAATAAAACTCTATCGCTTAAAAATATTTACATTATTCCTTGTTCGTATTTCTTACGTGATTTTTGTACCCGTGACGACTATCAGAGCTATTACTTCTCTATCTAATACGTCAAGACAGGATACACTAGCGGTTTCGCTCGTATGAACTTCAGATATATTTTATCCTCATTTTGAAACAGAAAAGTTTCAGAAAATCTGTGATCTTAATATTTTCATATTTTACCAAATCAAACGACCCTACTTTTTATGAACACAGACACATTCTCATATATATAAGTTATTTTATTTATTTGTGTTTTTAGTGTAAATAAAAAATTGGGGCGTTTAATTAAATAATGCAGACGTAAAATATGACTAAATCTTAATATTTTGTTAAAATATTGTATGATTTTGTTATAATCTTAAATATTTGAAGTAGATTACCGTCACATACGTAGATATTTTACACTTCTCCTATCTAATGTATGAAACTACTCCACCGACAGCGGTGACGTTGTGGTTGCGTCTTAACTCTCAACGCGGCATATTGCTGAGCTGGAAAATGCGGGTTCCACCTCTCACTCGCCCCCACGCCCCTACATCACCGGACAACGGCGGACCTGGGACGCCCAGAAGAAGGAAGAAGAGGAGCAGTGACCACATGTGTTATTCATAATCAGAAAGAGCACAAGAGTGCAGGCCTGAAGACTAGCGGAATCATCAACACTTCATGGGGCGGCCCGTGGAGTAGTGCCTAGCGTACTTGCCTCTGGTGACGCTGGATCAATCCCTGTCTGATCTAAGTAGAATTCGCGGTGGTGGACGAAGCGGGTTCGTGGCAGGTTTTCTCGGCACACTCCCGTTTCCCCTGCCATTCATTCCACCGCAACATTCACTCATCGCCTTTTCACCTCATTCGCATGCCCCCTCATTCTTGTCATCCTGTCATTTAGGTGGTCGTGGTCGTACAGAGGAGTCCCAACGCGCGGTGTCCCCAAAGCAGCAATGCTGTTAGAATTGTCTCTACCCCAGAAACAATTCTGACACGATTACACACCAACGCTCCATCCTTCACTCGGACGCTGTGTGAGGTTTGTAGTTGGGATTTCCATTGCCCACTCCATGCAAGTTCTTATGTTCCTTGACAATCCAACACGTCTCCTTCCCATTTACTTCTCCTTCCAAAGTCCTTCAAGTTGTTATGTGAAAGAGAAGGAATGAATGAAAAGAAGATTAAACAATATAATTTTTACGTCACTGCCGACTGACTCATTCATTCACTCAATCACGTCCATTATGAGGTTCTTCCCGATGTTCTAGGAAGTTCGTTAGGATTCATTGGAATTGTCTCCCCAAAAAACTGAGCGATGAATTTTCGTCGTGTCCCGGAATTTTGACTCCTTCATTAAAAAAAAAACAAACAACAAAATCATTCTGCAAATTCATTAACAAAAATTTTCCTTCATAAGGGATTCCCATATTTTAAAATGTTATTAGACGATAGGAAACGTTACAAACTCAAGAATGAACAAAAGTTAAAAAATGAAAATGTTAAAAAAAATCACCATACGCAAATTTATTACACAACGTCGCGATTAGCTTCATGAAAATGGAAAATAATAGCTAATAAATAAATTCAATTGTTAAATTCTAATTTGTATTCAAATATATAAAAAATGTCCAATTTGTTAAGAAAAAAGTACCAAAATTTTCTAATTCAAATTCATTTGTTTGCAGAAGTCTTTTCCAGTCAATCACTTTGTGCTCTGTTTTTAAGGATTCTCTTTCACGATAGGTCTCTCCGTTTTAATGTGAAATGATACTGTAACGATGATTCGACAGAATTTTGAAGAGAGTCATTATTCTCTTCCTCCGTGAAGCCACTCATTTGAGTTCAAAGAAGATGAACATAGTTTTTTAAATAAATTATTAAATTAGGGGATCGTCACGTCATTTACTCTCGTGCTAGTCAGTGACATCGCCTGTGACAAGAACGAAAAGTTGTCAAGTTCTATAATTTGCAAAACACGTAAAATATTTTGTGTCTGTCTCAATAAAAATATCAATTGGGATAATGTATGAAATTTTCGTTGAAACACATTTTTAAAGGACGTTTCTTTTTCTTTGAATATTGAAAATATTGTACGAAAAATTATTTTATTCATACGAATTCATTATTTCTCTTTCATTCGATTAAGATACAAATTGAAACAATGAAAACTCTATGAAATTCTTTCCACGACTTCCAATCTATGAAATGGATATTGTACGATTCATTAGAGCAATTTATGTATTTTTGAATTATAATATTATAGTTTTCGTGTCTTCTACTAACAATAAATTAAATTTAATTAAAGTACTGTTTAACTGTTAAACTTTGTTCATTCTACTTATTTTGAACCAATATTGTTTTATAATGTACTATTTGGTATTTATGTTCTTCATATACTTATTTCTAGTGACTGATTTTCCAAAGTGACTAAATATATAAAGGAGAATTGACGTGTACAATTAGTTGTATTATTAAATAATGTATTTGTAAATCAATTGAGTTCATTCCTTACACATGCTCGCAATTTGGGATTGTTTGTAGCGTCCTTCTCAAGGAAGGTGGACGGAAAATTACAAAAATAACTTAACTCTTCGTTACAATCTCGATCTTACAACCTTTCATTGTACCTCTTATGGCTCCGGAAAAGTAGAGGATATTCACGACAAGAAACCCTTTAATTTCCACTCTCGAGAGGTAGGTAAAAATGAAAAGTAACTTATGATACTTAATTTAAAGCAACTAGACACCTCTCTTACTAGACAAATAAAGACATAACGACGTAAGGACCTGGAGTTACCTCCACAGCAGATTCCTTTAAAATCGTGATTAGAAATGGTTTCAATATTTTTTTCAACGTTTCTCTACTTGTGGTGTAGCGGCTACTTGATTGTATACGACCTCCCATATCGCAAATAAATCGCAAGAAAATCGTGCTCACAATTTGGGGTTGTTTGTAGCGTCCTCCCAGGGAAAGAGGTTGGAAACCGAACCGTGCCACTGTAGAATTTGACCCAAGCTCCATACAAAGGATTGAGATGACGAGTGTGATCTTGTTGTAACTTTCAGGTACTATATTCCATAATGGTTCAAATTCTCGCCATAGCGTTTCAGACATCCCCAAAACTCTGAACAAGTTCAAAAGCGATATGAGGAGGTCATATACACACAAAAGTCGAGTATGATCCAGTAAGTTGCAAGTGTCTTACTCGTCTACAACCTTCGGAAACAACGGTTGATACTTATGGAATTTGTCTTGAAGGATACAGCTGGTCTGCAGCAGGTTTATTGTGATTCTTCCGTTCCTCAGAGCGTGAAAATAAACCAGAAGTATACCAGTAGGCTGTGTTTTCTGCACCTTTAAAATCTCCCCCTAATGGAGCCGCACCGACAAAAATTATTTGTGTTCATACTATATTTTCTATATTACGACATTTGTACAATAGTTGTGATAATTAAACACGAGGAATTCCATAGTTCCTATTTCAATAGTTTACAGAAAGTACCACACCGAGTGCGTCTTTCACCTGCGTTCCTATCGGTCGGATAGCATTACTCGGATAACTTATCCGTCCGGTAACGGTACATCTTCGTTACATTATCTCATACGGACAAATTCAACACAGACCCCAGGCCACTAGTGACCGGTTGCATAATTATTTGCAATCCGCAAATCATTTCAACCTCAAAATAAATAACATTATTTTTACCCCCGTACTTTTAAATGTGATGAAATTATCTTCAGCCGGTCTCTATCCTACGTATGTTTACGTCCAGGGAAAAAATAAGCAAAAAATATTTAACCGATGTGATTAATATTTAGATAGGTTTTTAATATGTACGGTTATTATTATTTTTATTAAATATGTAATTAAAATATCGAGTATATGCGGTCCGCACAGCTATTACTTGCCAAGGATTTTGAAAAGACTGCATAAATTGTATCAATTTGTAGACATCCGTTCCCCATAACGGACGCACATATAATTAGGTAATATGTTCTATCGTTCTGCCTCGAAGAAATACGTATATCAACGTATAAATAAACACCCTCTGCGGTAACATACGCAGAAAAGAGTTTAATTTTTTGTCCTTTTTAAATAACAGCGAAACGTGATATTCTTGTTTTACTTATTTATTTGAGTTTTTAAAATAACCAAGCACTGTAATAAAATATTTTAAACACGTTTAAGGAATCTGTTACTTTAAATCTGGTATTCGCGTGACGAATAAATTATTTAAAAAAAATTGTTTATGCGTCACTGAAATTATTGTGAAGTTTACACAATATTTTTCTTTTAGTTATATAAGAATTGAATAAAACACAAATCATTCAATTTATGAAAGTATTTTAAAATGTTTTGGTAAAATTGGGAATTTTCGATCCCCCCCCCCAAATGATATAGGTGAATTACGTGATTAATCTGCAGTACATAACATCGAAAATCAATTTCATTTGATTCTATATCTCAATTAAAATATTTAACATCAACATAAACCCGAAACATTTACTATTAATTAACACAAATTTTATGAGGGCAAATATACAAGTAAAGTTGATACGTTTTCTGACGGATCAACTTGAAAATATTCTTTGTCACATGTATTATTCTATCAATAAAATCAACGAGTAACGCACTCCTTCAAGTGTATGCAATGCACAATTTACAAGCAGTTTCATGTCTCAAAATTGTTTCCACCTTGGTGACAGTTTGTGAATTTAAACATTTGTTGGTGTAAGCGATTAATAATCTAGATAAAGCAATTTGTCGATTTGTCTAAAGACACAACTTTGCTACGTTGGTCAAAACTAGAAATACCACGGAAAAAAGACACACGCATACAAGAAAAGTGGGTTTCACTAAAATTATGAAATGCATTTCCTAAACAACAAAGTGATATAGTAGAGCTTTTATTGCATCTTAACGTACAAATTTTTGTTGATTTAGATGTTCTTTATTCTCCGATATTTTTTAATATTAATCCTCTGCGTCATATGCAAATAATGAAATAAATAAATTTTTGATAGTGAAATTTTTCTAAATATTCTGTAATATGACATTTCTCCAGTTGGCGCATGCGTTTTGAGTTCGAATTACAATGAATTTGCATAGAGCAACTCGAAAACATGTGTGGGGTACGTATACAATGGTGGACAAAGCCATGTGGCGAACGATTGTGGAAAGTGATTATGCATTGCGTTGGTTACTTTCGAAAATTGTTCGATTTTGAAGTAAAATATAAAAATTCGTTGTTTATGCGTGATCTTAATTTTATAGATACTTTTCCTATTAGTGGAACTTCTTTCTTCAAATAAAATAATTTGAATCGTACATAAATTTTTTGACTTGTGAAGAGGAAATATTTCTGCGATAGTTATTCATAAAAAGAAAATTTGGCCAAGACTACGGGAAACAGAGAGGGCATGGAAGTAAAAGCACGAGGTCTGAATGATATTGATGTCACCGAGTAATTCTAGTCCTATGGTTGTGAGTTGTAACAAAGGACGACTGAAAGTTGCAAATACATAAAAAATATCTGAAAATACTCACTCGAAGACGGTGTTCCGCAAGGTAGTGTTTCAGGCCCCGAAATAGTTCAGAAGGATGTTCCCTCCATCCGACAAGATGGCGGTCGGCTCGCGGACTGACATTCAAATCGATGCGCGAGCGAAAATTGACACATGTGGGTGTCTCGCTTAGGACGGTTGCAGCATCACCTGCGGCCTGTCGGTCGGCCGCCGGTCGCACGGCACAGGTGGGGGGAATGCGCAGACGTCAGGGAGACCCACCGCCGGTCACTTTATCGACCACCTGGATGCCCCCGACCCCCTTCCCCAGCACAACACTGCAGGTGAAGTTCAACGCCTCCGCAAGGGATTGTAGAAAGCTTCAACCCCACCTGCGTGGGGTGTCTGGCTCTTTGTCTCGTTTCGTTACTATTGCACGTATAATAATACATAATATAGGTTCAAACAAAAATTCCCCTAATGTACATGATTCTAAAAAAACAACACAAAAAATATTTTTGAGGAAGTTAAAAAAAAACTTTTTATGAATTTAAATCATATCACACAATTTTCAAGACAATTTCACCCACAAAAGAGTTTCCAGTACCTGAAGGACAGCCCAAGGGTTGCAATTTGGGTTATACGAATATATATTAAATTGGAGTCTGAATTTTTTGAAATCTGGTGTTTTAAAAGGTTTACATTAAAATTGTTGAGAGGAACTTTCTAGATTAAGAGGAAAAAGGGACTCATTTGAAGACACATAAGTAAATTTGGTTTTCAAATTAAACAATCAACATAGCCCTATCCAACATGAACAAGCAAAACAATGTATTTATTACAAACAAGGAAACAATACTTCAAACACACCTCCCTCTAATAACATGATTCCTCATAGTACTGCCTGAAATTTCTATTAAGAAGAGTCTATTAACTCTTTTAATTGAAACCAATGGATTAGGTCAATTTGTTCTACAAAATAATATTTTAAATAAACGACAGTTTTCCTGCTTGATGCCCCACATATATGGAGTACATCTTTACGGTAGCATTATCAGAATTAATTTTGAAACTTATCCCCTGGCTTTGAGGTCATCGAATGTTGGTCAAAATAGTTCTTACTTTCATGCAATAGAACTATTTAATAGCTTAACTAATAACCTTAGGGTTTATTGTTAAATGAAGACTGATTTATTCTAACTCACTGTCACTTCATTAATTGTATTTTCAGTTTTTGTGTTTGATGGTTCTGGAAATGGGTGTACCAAGGATTTTATTTCGGGGTGGGGGATTATAAGAATATAGTATATGTATATGATTATTCGCATATTATATATATTTGCTTGAGTATGCATACAAATATTTGGAAAAACACAAAAAGAACTCTGGGGGGGGGGGGGGGGGGGGG
>NNCF01126016.1:1521325-1603848 GCA_002313205.1 Laupala kohalensis
TTAAGTATTTTTCTTAGTTCTTTTTTTATCGTTATCCTTCCTGCAGTACTCTAGTATGGTTACCCCAACCCGACTGCTGCTGCTGCTGCTTGGTGTCAGACCTGTACACAAGATTTTCCCTCTTCAGGTTGTATAATGCATTGCACCTGGCATTGCAGTAAATAAATAAAAAAATTGTTTCCACATAAAAACTTAAATTAATCCTGCATAAAGAATTTCCTACTTGAGTGATCTCTACCATTCAGCACTATCCCTGTTGATCTTGTTTGATTATTTCAACCCGTTGCTTCTTTAGATTATTATTAATTTTATTGCACCAGCATAATAAAACAACATACAAGCTTCTTTCAAGTTATTTGGTTTATTCCTAGATATTGAAACCAAAAACAAATACATTTTCACTATTAAATAAATTATTAATTATACAAATATTTTAACAAGAATTTCTATGACACAAGACTCTTTTATAAAATCAGTAGGTAAACTGCACATTAATTATTGTCCAAGAGGTTTGCAAGCAATTAAAACATTCATTCAGGGTGAATAAAATACTGTTCAGTGAAATGAATTCTAAATCACAATGACATAATATGATATGTTCCTTTACATTTGCTGACACAAAATATAACAATTCTTTGTACATTCTTTACACACCAATGACTAAAATTATGAATGGATTACCTACTCTCAATAGCAAATTACAAACATTTAACAATAAATATATATATATTTATCTAAAACATTTATGTTTCATTATTGTCATTTGTTGTTTATAAGAAAATTACTCTGTAAGACAATAAAAGTAATAAATTTATAATATTGTCAAATCTGTTCTTAGATTAAGAATGTCTAACGCTTTATCTGGAGTCAATGTGTGAACTCCAACATCCGCCAGTACTTCAGCCGCTTGAGGTCCATCATCATTGTCATCTTCCTTTTGGCTTATCTTCAGGGTTTCTCTCAAAAGTAGGGCAGTGCCTTTTGGTAAATTGAGAAGCAAACATGCTTCTTTTACCCTAAAATTAACAGACATTAAAAGATAAATAAATGACAATAGCTGTGTAATATATAGAAATAGAAACATGACATAAAATAAAAAAATGAAAAGAAAGAGAAAGAAACATTAAAAGGTAAATAAGGAGTACACCAACCAGAGAAAAAATAAGAAACACTAATGAATAATAAGAGGCATCACATTAAACTTAACATTACATCTTTCAAAGTGTGAGTAATATGTTTTTTGTTGTATGACAGTTATTGTATGACAAGTAAATTTTCAGTTTCCTCTCAAAGATTTTGACAAATTTTGACAACTTTTCAAAATGATCATCATACATGACGTTTATCTTACAATCTACACACCACATAGAAACACTCTTTTTAACCTAACAAAATGTGATGTTGAAACTGGTATCTTAGTTTGACAATTAAATATGGAAAATTCCTAATATTAGAAAATTCAACTGAAACACTTTCAAGCCTGTATTCCTCAATACATGAAGAATTGAATAATTAGAACAGGTTTTCTTTTGCTAACCCAATAGAAATTAAAGTATTGGCGACACTTTCATCTACTAACATCAATACAGTAATATTGTAATAATGTAGATGATCATTTAAGTACATGAAGTACTTCAGATTAGCATTATATTGTAAACATATTAAGAAGAAGAGATTGTATTCAGTGGCAATTCTTGGAATTTTCAGAACTATTCATCTAATTTTATAGAAAGATTTTTATAAAAATTTCAGGTAACCATTGGAAATATACTATCTCCTACTTTTTAGTACATTTGTTCAGAGTCACTTATGAAATTCATATAATGAAGGTTTTTTCATCAATGTTTATAGTTTGGTACAGATTCTTAAGATATGACTCATTGGATGTGTCATCAAATGCAATTGTTCTGAGAATATCTTTGACCGCCCCCCNCCCATGCTGCAAGATGAAAACTTAATTTTTAAAAAATTTCTCAATATCTTGGCACAATTTAATGCCAGAGACAACAACTTTTTTGGATAGGTGCAAATTTTTTTTTCTTATTTTAAAGGACTGTTTATATACTATCAGATGATATGCATCTGAAAAAATTACAGGTGGGGTAACATATCAAAATTAAAAAAAAAAAGACTGTCATTTTTTCAATTTTTTTCTTTTGTGCTGTAATATTTATGAGGGTGAGTCATTAAGATTGCAGCATATTAGTTGATAAAATCTTTCAAAAAACTATCATTTCTCAAACTATTCATTCTGGTTAGTATAGATTAGTACAGGCATTTGCTGTGACAAGGCGATACACTTTTCTTTTATCTCAGAAAATATTAAATATAGTGGAAAAAATTCAAAGAACAAATATTTTTGTCAAAAATGTAATATTTTATTTTGTTATGGAATTGATATTTCAGCTGTACATTAGAGTTTAAGTTCAGTTAACTTACTTTAAAATTTTAAAAATTAAAAAAAAAAGTGATCAAAAATTTTAAAAAGCTGTAAAATATACAATATGTTACCAAATTTCTTATAATTTTGGCATAATGTGCACAAATTTACATTCTCTCCATTATTTTAAACTACAAATCTCTAACATTAAATAGGATCAAGTTATTGAGAAATTTCAAAAACCTCAATTTATGCTCTAGCGGTTTGGGGGGCGGGGTGGTTTTTGAAATCAAAAATTTTGTCAGAAGAATTACTTTTGATGACAAATTATACGAGTCGTATCTTTAGAAAATCGGTGTAAAGAGACTTTTTACCATCTTATCACGCTAGACCCTTTACTTTGAAAATTGAAGCTAACAATTGGATTTGAAGATTTTGAACACAGGTTGAAAGATGGAGTTTGTAATACTTTGGAAGGATATTGAATTTAGAAAAATCAGTAAGAAAACATTACAGTGAACATAGCAAAGATTCTTGGTCACTGACAATTGGTAAAAGACACAAAAATAATAGAAAAACAATTCTCAAGAGATTTACACAGTCATCATTCAACTTCTAAATCTCACTGATTGGTTTGGGGATATCCAAAGGTATTTCAAATTTTCCTCATTTTGCACTAATTTAGTTCATTACATTTTCAACAAGAGAGACAATACAATTTTTTTGCCCAAAATCAATCAGTGACAGGGATAAAGCCAAATTACAAACTAGAAAAGAATCATTTGAATCACTGTTTGAATGAGAACTCTTATGAAACAAAAAAGACAGCATTCAAGAAATTATAAATACAAGCAAAGAAGTACCATTCATAAATTTTCCAATGCATAAGTATTGGAACCTGGTATTAATCTAGAAACTCCAATTTCCATAAACATGTAAGAAGAAAGAAAATAATTACTACTTACGAAGAAAAGTAAGTGTCTGGTTTTTGGGTGAACTGCCCAAACAAAGGAAACAAATTACGGGTCATATCGTACTGCAATTGCATTGCTCCTCCTTCGTTGAAGTTATTTTGAAGAATTACTTCTTCATACACAAACTGTAGAAAAATAAAGTTAAGCTATAATACAACAATACAAAAGTATACAAAATTGAGTTAAGAAGAGCAGTTTAAGAAATATTACTTCACCTGACACATATTATTTGCCAGAGTTTGCCAAGCAGATGAGAAAAGAGGTACACTAAGGATTTCTTGCAACTGGTGTAACTTAGTGGCTAACACTTGAAACATAGGACAAGCTGTAGGGGTTACAGATGGATTCACTAATTCTTTTGGGGATGCCATAGCAAACCACCTAAAATGATTTTGAAAAATATTATATTTACAAAAATGAATTCAGAGAAAGCTTCATCAAAAACTTGTAGTATATATCATTTTTCCAGATTTAGAGTGTAATTTTGTTAATCATTACCAAAACATAAAATAAAACAGAACTATCCCAAATTATAGAACAGTTGAATAGTAAAAAAAGTTTTAAAATTAATAACATTTACAGTTAAATACATACAGTTTAATGGGATCAATAATCATCTAACAAATCTTACATCATTATAAAATTTGATAAATCAATTTATACATTTTTAGCAGTTGAAGTAGTTACAAATAACAAATAACCACATGGAGTACAATAAATTAATTTACTCTCTAGAAGCAAGCAAAGACCCTCTGGTGGCTAAGGGGTTAGCATACTTGCTCACCACCAAGTCACTCCGGGCTCAATTCCCGTGGGGGCCAGAAAAAATTTGTAGTTTTTCCCTTCAATGTCCCAGTTCATATAGCTATGACAACTGAAAAGCAAACCTTCCTTTCTTCTATCCACTTATCCTCCTATTCCTTGTATCACTAACTCTTTCAATTGCTAACACCTCCAAGTGAGTCAAGTTGTTTGTAAACCCAGCTAACTGGCTCACCAACTAACAATAGCCCTACCACTCACCTCCTACCACCTTTTGCCCAATGTGGATAAGCTTCAATAGCACGTTACATTTCCCATTTATAAATACTACAACAAATGAAAAATAAAAGCAAAGGTCCTAAGGCAGAGGTGGATTTAACGTTTGAAATAAGTATAAATAATTTTTTATAAGTATAAATACAGGGAAGTGTTAAAATATTTAATTCCCTAAACAAATGTTTACAAGAGTTTCAAATTCAAATGTTTACAAATTATCTGAACAATCGTCTTTTCAATTATCAAAGTTTGGAATTTCAAACCAAAATAGCTCACTATTGAAACTACCTAATACTATAGTTCATAATTATTCTCAATTCTCATTAAAAACCGATACAGTTCACTATACATTTCCCAAGATAAGTAAATTGAGAAAACAGAAAGGTTTCAAATTTATAAAAATACTAATAAAATCTAAGAATAGTTCTCTTTCCAAAATGTTTTCTTATAATAAAATGCGAGAGCAGAAAAATGGTAATCTCATGAATTTCCATGCGAAATCCGATACTTTGTGCTAATTGAGAACATGTGGAACACCTTAAGAATATAATTGAAATAGAGAACATATTGATTTTTGTTTTTCAAAAATAAAAGTTACTGACTTGTCTTTCCTATATTCCCGACTTCGTGCCATAACATCCATCATAACAGCTTCACACAACTGTCCAATAAGTTCTGTTTTGGTTCGCAGTAAATATGCCAGTATATCATCAAAAACTGTTCCTTCTAACTCTTCCAGATCCTGTTCCTGGCACGGAGACATATGGTTATCACCATCATGAGTGCGAGAACTAGAATTATCAAACCGTACCTTGTAGTATTGTAAATGTAGGAAATGCTGGAGAAAAAATAAAGTAAGTTAAATGAGGTTTCATTACATTCTAACAGATAAATCTTCAACAGATAGATACTAACAGTTAATCCTCCCCATTCTTGTAGAACAGATGCCAGGTAGCTAATGGTGTTCAAAATCGCAGGTAAACGACTAGTTAATGGGTCTGGAGGTTCCTCATGAAGTAACTGAAGCATGCGCACTCGGAAGTCATCCAGAAGTTCCAACTGCAAATCTAAAAACTGAAGTCTGGAAAGTAAAAATGAAGATGATATCATAAGAATGTTTGGAAGTAGTTTGAAAAGAAGATGATGAACATTATTTTATTCTTAGTAACAACATAACAATTTTATTTAATATTGTATTGTACAATCATAACTCTGAATAATAATATTATTTTATAATCTAAGTGACACTATGAAATTGATATATAATATTATTGAATATTATCTGTCACATAGATCTTGTTTCAGTTGCAATTGAAATAAATCTCATGTTTTTGCAAAGATGTGAAAGTGGGTGAATGAACTTAATTTCTTGAAAAATGAATACATGTTAAACAAACAATTCTTTATGCATGCAGTTCATTCACCTTCTATCATATCTTCACCAAAAAATGAGACCAGTTCCAATCAACTGATGAATAAAATATTCTTCAAAACAATCCCTGATTAATAGGTAATGTGCCAATGTATACAAATGTTAAAAATATTATTGATCTATTGCAATTTTTGTATTCATGTTACTGTTTAGAATGACTTGGAAAAATTACAGTTTGTAATGACATTTTAAAAAATTCTGGGGGATCATTTAATGTCAACTTCTTATCTCATTTATTATTTATTTATTTTATGCCTTTTGGCGAGGTTCAGACCATGAGACCTGCTCTTCCATCTAACCTTTGGACTTGGGTAAGGGAATTGGGAAGGAGAGATGTCGGGTTGCCAGGAAACTTAGGGTACTGAACCGATATTTGTCTGGAGTAGGTGAGGGAAACCCCAGCTGAAAACCCCACCTAGTTTGGCCAAAAAGGTTTTGAACCCACACTCTACCACTTAGTGGGATCCTGGAAGCGAAGACGCTACCATAGACCACCACTGTTGGTATCACATTTTTGAGGTTTACTGAAATTTTTTATGACTATGATTCATCTCATATTAATTATATAGCAATGTCCCAAATATCACACTCATGATTTACATTCATCACTGGGGTACAAAACAATTTGGATACCACTTGTTCAGAGAAATATCAAAAAATCAAAATTCCGCATGCTTTGAAAATTCTAAGGATTTATTTCCACCAATTTCTTAAATGGTAGTAAAGAGTTTACCTGTGACCAGGCTGAGGTAAACTGCTGTATCTTTCAGTCATAGTAAGTAAAAGACTCAAAAAACTTTCCCCACATTCTGTAACTCTTAATTCATCAAGCTCAGGGGTTCCCAGAGGTAACCAAGCAGTCTCTGAACTTAACATAGCATCCATTTTCTCCATAGCATCTGCAAAATTTTGAACACATTGATATGAATACTGTTATTTTCCATCTTCAAAAATGTATCATCATGATTAAAGATACGCTCAGTAAGTTACATTTTTTTTCCATATGTATCCATTTAACAAAAATATTAGCTTGTGTGAGAACTCCAATAACACTTGGTTGTGAAGTTGGATAGTTAAAGCTTTCACGCAATTCTCTTTCAAATCCAAGAGTTTCATCTACTGTATGAGAAAACAGCACATCATCATATTGTAAATGAGGTAGATCAGCATGTAATTTTTCCACAACAACTTGCACCAGGCCACGCATAAGTTCTACCTATAAAAATATAGAAGTAAAACTGATTAAAATATTCATACAATTAGTTGCTACAAATTGTTTGCTAATAACTAATAATCATTCTGTAATATATGCTGAGTCAAAATGCTTTTTGCCATACAAATACAGTAGTAAATAAAATTTGATAAAATTAGAAAGAGTGAAACAAAGTCTAATTCTCATTCAAAAAATGTTCTTAACACTCATTTACAATAAAAATTGTTCTTACCTTAGCAGATATATAAGTGAAGCCAACCTTACTTAACATAGGTTGAATCCATTTTCCAACAAATTGTTCATGATCTCTAATCCAAGTGAGCACTTGAGTGAAAAACCATTCTGGTTTGTCAGGTCTATTTGTTTGCTTTGAACCATGAAAATGAAACAGGAATCGCTTGCGAAGAGGACGTAACAATAAATTCATAGGCAATGTAAGAGGAGCAAAATCTATAAGTAGAGTAGATGTCACAACAGAATGAACAGTTAGATTATCACTGGTGGCAAATGAAGGAAAATAACCGTATTGAAATCATAGTTAAAGAAAAAATAAGAACAGAAATTTTAAAATCTAACAATATTGTAGATATGTGACTTTATTTGTGATTCAAAGCACTATTTGTTGCCCGTATGGTTACACCTAAGTTGAAGGAACAGATGACAAAGACATGTTCTTTCTTGTTATGAAGTCAAAGTCTATCTGAGCCTCACTTGCATTCGCAGACAAACAAGTTGCAGTTCAAAAAGTTGACATAACTGCAGTGTATTTAAATGAAAGAAAATAGTTTTCATAAAACAGTCACCTGTAAAAGCTGTATGAGAAACCAAATGAAAAAGTTTGTTCATTAAGCATGCAGTCTTTATATAAGAGAGCTTATATGTTTTTTTTCAATCAATTTCAGAAATCAATCAAACTAACCAGATCCAGAGCATATCATGTTTACTTTGATAAGGAAAAGTATTAATGTAGACAAAATCCTTGTCATGTCCAGTAAAGGTCCTTCTATCCAAGAATTCAAAGACAATATTGAAGCTTTTTTTGAAATAAAGTATCAAATCTGAATCAATATTCTCATTTGCATCATTTACTCTCAATCCGAATCAATAGAAACAAGAATGTCTATGCCATTGAGCTTCTACAAATCACTGGCATGTTAAACATTAAAGGAGCATCCAGATATGAAATATGCTACAGCATCCAAAATAATAATGCTGAATGCTGAAAAAGCAATGAAGTATTGACAGACTGTGTGAGGACTTTTGTACCTAGCAGGAGTAACAAGACCAGACAGCATTTGCAAGCACATATTGGAGTTAATTCAATAATTCTCCAATTAAAGAACATTGGTCTGGTCTAATGAATATACCCCATCACTTAGCCCAGACCAAGGATTCAAAGATAACTTTCCAAAAAACTGTAAAGACTCATGCAACGTTTTTGTGTTCTGATTGGGTTGGTAACAAGGTTGATCTGTGATCATTCAGTGGCTATGTTGCATTGCTTGCACATGGAGCTGTCTCCTGGAGCAGTATGAAGCAGCAAGCAACTACTCTCTGTTGCAAGAAATTTTTGCTGCCAAAAAAGTATTATCATTTCAAAACTTCTCACAAAAAATATTGAATGAAAGTTTCCCTAAATCATATTTGTAGATAATAAAGGTACTACATGCGTAGCAAAGAATCATGTAACATCAGAATGTTACAAGCACTTCAAACTTAAGACATTTTTTCCCCATATGAAAAGGTTGAGGAAAATTTTCTAACTTCTTCCATTCAAATTAAAATCTGCCGATATTTGACCAAGGGTATGACAAGGACAATAATGCAAAATCAGAGACTAAATGAAGGACTCAGAGAAATCTAATCAATGAGGGTAATTATAAATATTTGACTTCATTTGTGATTACATATCTATTGGTGAAAATGTGAAAGTTTAGATTTGGTAGCTATTTATAAACATGGCAGTGTGAAGTTTATAAAAGGTCTTTGATATCAGTGTAACTTTTTTTACTATTTTTGTTTTTGTTACCATCCAGGTATAAGTAGCTCTGATTACATTTCAATCTCTTTATCTTTTATATATCTTATACATATCAATGATTTGACCATATTCTACACCTGAATCAATTTTTTTGACTTCTATTGTTCCACTCGGATGTCTTCCAAATATATTCAGAAAACATATAAAAAGGATACGGCAGTTGAATATGCAAGAGATGTTCAACAAGAACTTGAAATTTTTGAAGAGACTCATTTGTTGGTACATTTAAAACTGAATTACTACTCAAAAATGGCCATTTGATAGCTTTGAGGATTTCTTCAAATTCCCTGCAATAATAAAACATTTACTGAAGATTGTTTTTTGCAGGATATAAATTATCTAATATCATGTATGACACTTACATGGAAAATTTCTGCTTTAGTAAATTGTGCCAAAAATGTATAGTGTCGTGAAGGTATGATATAAGGTGTTGGTATTTTGAGCCATCCAACTGCTCATTAAGGTCACAAAGAGCTGTAAATAGTTGCACACTTTTCTGATCATCTTTTTCTGACAATGATGACTCTAGATTGTTGCTGTGTCAGATTTAATTAGATTAAATTTAAATGAACAAAAATATACTTTATTCAATTAAAGTGAAATAAAATTTACCTAATATCTTCAATAATTTTTACACATTGCAGATAAGCCACACTTCTTTCTAGATACTCGATTTTTTCTATATATTCTCTCATTTTATTATTGACAGCTTCTACCTTTTCCAGTTGATTTGTCACTGTGCAGCTCAAGGAGTCAAAATCTGATGAAAGTTTGTTTATATCATTACTTGTTATTTCAACATTCTTAATTGCTGCACTCACTTTGGAAGGAACTTCACTACTAGCTAAAGACAGCTACAAATACAAAAATTAGCCATACAACACATTTAGGATAATTAAACACAAGAGTATTAGTAAAATCTTACTGATTTTTCTATTTCAGATTTCTGCTCCTCTAAACGTTTCTTCATTTCATGACACTTCTTCAAATCTTTCACATCCCTGAATTCCTCATTTAATGATTTTATGACTTTCTGTTTAGCTTCCTCCATGGTAAAGATGTCAATAACATTCAAAAATGTGTACAATTCTTAAGTTAAGACACTGAAATTGTAAATAACTCTCTCATAAGAGTTTTTGTAATGATATTTAATAGACATACTCTTAGCACCGTAATTCAATAAAACCACATCATCCGTGGCATTCGCAGATCTATCAATATTATTGACATTTTGAGTAGTAGTGTCCTTATGTTGGTACACAATGTGATAGTCATGTTGACCACACACTATACATCAAACGAATCAAAAGAATGGTGTTGGAAACTAAAATCACCCTTGTGGGTAAATTAACTTAACATCAAATACGTTAGTAAAAGTAAAGAACAACTTAAGATACATATTGGTTTAGAGTCTATCACGAAACGGTATCGAAGAATATCTGAAAATTTTAAAATTACACGAAGTTAAGTTTCATCACTGTATTGCTACAAAGCTACCAACTATATGACGATAAATAAATTAAAATATTTGATGGACTGATGGCAAGTGGTAGAGCACGTGCTATTAAAGCAGGTTATTAAGAAGTGCATTCCAGTCGATTCCAGTTGAAAAACATTAACTCGTGAGAACTAAAGAAAGTTCAGACAGCTAAATAGAGACAATCTATGTGTGAATGCATTCCGGTGTGTGATTAATGTTGTTTCGTTTTGTTATTCTGATTCATTTGTGAGGTGGTGTGAACTTATAGAGATATATAACTATCCTTATTGCGCATGTTAGCTGTCAGTGATGGGAAACAAAAAGAAATTGCGAGAAATGTAAGCGTTTTTCTGAATTTCTATCATCGTGTGCTTGGTTATCAGACGGTTCCATTCTCTTTTCAATATGTTTATAATAGTTTTTTAAAAAATTGTTGTTTTTTCCTTATTTTAACAGATATGAAGCAGAAAGTAAACATGGACACTATTATACAGGTGGCCAAATTCAGGTTTGTTGAAGTTCTATATTATATGGTTTAAACCTTTGTATTGTCCAGTTTTTATATCATATTGTGGAGTTCAGATTGAAAAGTTGAACCCTGAATGTTTACAGTGGACTAATGATGGATCAATACTTCTCTGCCTATGTGATGGCGTCATTAAAGTGCTGGACATAGCTCAGGGAATTGTCACAAAAACAATTAATCAACCTGAAGAAGGAGAAGTAGAAGATACTGTTTACTCTTTTTCATTGAGTACAGATTGTGAAAAACTTGTATCGAGTCATCGTAGTGGTCTACTAAAGCTATGGTCGTGGAAGGGTGCGTGCACCATCGAACTCATAAAAATTTATTTACTTGTCATGTGAAGTAAAATTGACTTCAATGAAAATAGCTATTAACATGTTAATTTATTTGATTTTATGTCTTCTCACCTCTCTATTAGAAAAGTTAGACTGCTATTTAAATTAATTTTTATTGCTTTCTTTTAATATGTCTGGTAATTTTAGGTGTTATGATGTTTATTAGTTTTTTTTACCACATTCAAATTGAAATTGGTGTACTGTGGTTCATGAAGGAATCACACTAATAGTGTGACTGTAGAGCATCGTAAAATCACATGTGGGAATGTTTGACAAAGTTCGACAATGAAAATGTCATGAGTAAAAACTGAGTTTGTTTGAAATTAAGTAGATTCACGAGGCAGTTTATTTTACTGTCATTTGTTAAGTTATAGGATTTATACAATGCAACTGCCCATTGCATCATGGACCTCTTTTTTGACTAATTTTCTTTTTATTTTGTAATATTTTTACTGATGTTTGTGACTTCTCATGTTCTGAAGTGAAACTTTAAGAATAGGATACATTGGATTTTACTTCGATATCATATCTCCTATCAATCTATACTTGTTAGGTGGGGCTCTGCTTCCCTTCGGCTTTTGCCTTATAACTTTTTGAGACAACAAAATCGGATTCAAATGTTTACATATATCTTATTTTCCTACATGTGGAGTTATTGTTGAATATGTCATAATAATGGTAATCCACAGGAATTCGTATTTACCTCTATTACTTTATATACTCTTAGTTATATTGTCAAAAGTAATCTAATTATAACTATAATTTAATTCGAATTATTGTGTAGTGAATGATTAGTATGAGGGGTCCTGCTATGAATAATCTGTAGATCAAGAAATCTGTGGATCTACATGAAATAATAGAGAGCTTCTAAGTTAAAAGCACTGGGCAAGGCAAGGATGTAGGTGCAAATCCTCCCTACAAAAATAATTAACTTAAAAAAAAAAAATTTGTCAGGTGGCATACTAATTAAAAAAATATATATATTCCCCAAAGAAATATTAGTAATATTTAAAATAACAAGATAGATATCTCTTCTCGTTTACTCTGTAGTGTGAACTTTTTTTAAATCCCACACTATTGGTTAAGTGTGTAAACTATTTATCCTTAGTTGAAACAAAAATTTCTGCAAATTTTTGAGAGAATGTGATTATTTAGTCATTAATGCTGAATGTTTAGGAAGTGATTTGATATTTATTGGCTTCCTTAATTTTGTTGATATAAATTTGTTATCTAAATTTTTTGCAGAGGGGACTGTGGAAAAAACTTGGAAAAGTATACATAAAGGTCATGTGGTGGCCCTTTCCTTTAACAGAACAGACAATGTGCTTGTATCTGGAGGAACTGATGCTTCTTTGAGGCTGTGGGATATTGTGAATCATACTTGTCTGTACAGTCTTCGTGGTGCAGTGGGAGTGATAAAGTACAACGAATATTTACTTGGTTCCTTCTTAAAATACTTTGCATTTTAGACATTACTCTTACTGTTGTATTTTTTGTACTTTTCAGTATCGTAAAATTCCATCCCAGTGCTCAAGTTCCTTTATTATTTGCTGCTGGTGATGATTCAGTTATTCGAGGATGGGATACTTCTAATGGGAAATTAAAGGTTGAACTCTCTAGTCATTTTAGTACAGTCACTGGTCTTGCATTTAGCGACAATGACAAGCACATGGTCAGGTATGTGATAAGTAATATTGTATTTTACTCTTCATATCAAAGAAAAATTATTTCTCAGAAATGTCTTTCCTTGGTATCAACTTTTTGTCACAACAGAATCAATTATTGAACTTCTTTTTGTTGCAGTTGTAGTCGAGATAAAGTAATAATTTTATGGCACCTCGTGAAACGGGAGGCATTGAAAACCATCCCGACTTTTGAAAGCTTGGAAGCTATGATTCTTCTTCCCTCAAAATTTTCCCTTCCTGGCACAGATACTGAACTTCAAGGAGGTTTGTTTGTGGCCACTGGTGGAGATAAAGGTATCTAGTCATTTATAATGCCTAACTTTCACTAGTCTATTAAATTCAAAGTTCAAATTTGAAATGTAGTAAAATGTACTCTGACTATGATGACTAAAATCTAACTTGGAGAGTTGCAATATCCAATACTGCCTGAGATGAATTATTGTTGATCTGATGTAGTCAGTTTTGTAGGTTGGCCTCTCTGACCTAGGTTTGGTTGGTCCAGTTGGAGCATACTCAGGGTTTAGTTTCTTACTTCAGAAGCTATTCAGTCAAACTTGGATACTTTGAACTTAAAGTAAAGGAACGAATTCCTGTTCCTATTATCCAAACATTCGAATTACACTTGCCAATTAATTGTATAAAAAATGAACTACATTATTTGCAGGTATGTGTAGATAATGCAACCTTTCCTCCCCAAGTAGGCACTTGTAAGTTGAAAATTAAAATTACATTATTGCAGTATAAAATTAGTTTAATTCAGGAATGTCTTATTTCAAAAAAATTTAACTTATAGAAAAAACTAAGATTATGAAACGACTGTTAAATTTAAAAAGTCCTGTATAGTACACTTTATTGGAAAAAACATTTTAAAAATTATTTTGACAATAGAAAAAATTCTAACTTTAATGACCTTTGATAGAGAGTGATGGATTTAATATTCCTGCATCCACAATCACAATAAAAAAATGTACCCTCTTTAAAAAAGAACAAATATAGTTAGCTTCGTTATAATAGATATAGAATATGTAACATATTTTCAAGTTGTAATTGCATTTCATTTAACTAATACATGCTGTTATCAGTTCTTTAAATTATTCCAGAAACATTGCTTATTGAAAATTACTATTTGTGGATAGTGTCCTTGTTTGTAGTGGATAGCAATCCAAAGTGGATGGCATAGTTAATAGCATACTCGTCTTCTACTTCTGGTGATGCTAGTTCCAACCTTGTATGATCCAAATAGAATTTGCAGTCATGGTAGAAATTAGTTTTCTTGGATTATTCCCTTATTCCACTGCAACATTCACTCATCACCATTCACCCATCATATCATTCATACATCACCTTCCTTGGGGAGGTGCGTCGGGAAGTGAATGTGGCACCTTTGTATTCCCTAGCCATATAACATTTAAGGACACATTTCATCCTCTGTGTTCGTGCAGTACCATTGATACTGAAACAGGAAACAAATGATGATGAATTGTAACATCAAAATCGCTCAAAATTTGAGATTGGATATAATAATATTAATGGCACTGCTGCCACTGGAACAGTGGTTATATTAACTATATTTGTTGTTTAAAGAAATTTCTATATACATTAAGCTTGATAGTTGGAACTGCATAGTGCCAGTTTGCTGATTTCTTCTTACCACGCTTTTACATTTGGTATTCCCAAGAAAGTGATAGTGAAAGAAGAATGAAGAGATGAATGACCAAAGGGTAGGTGGTGATGTCAGAGGAAATTGCCATATACTAAGGAAATCTGAGCTAGTCACTTAGTTCATTATGACAATTCCACTTTGATCAACTGGGGTTTGTTTCACTGTCCATCAATTGTTGTTGGCGAGTGCATTAACTAATGCATCCTGTTTTGGGATACCCTATGTTTATTTCATATATTTTGAAAAGATGTTTACTTATTTTGTTATTTCTAATTTTTAATTGTATTTATCTCAACTGCTCTTATACTCTACAAACCATAGAAATTCTGTTGTTATACAAACATTTCTTTATTAAAATCTTGTATTGTTTTTAGTTTGATCTCTCTAGAATTATCTGGTTAGTATAGTTGGATTTGTTATAATAAAATTTCTCCTAATATTTCTTTTTTCATTACTAATTCAGGTATTGTTCGTGTGTGGAACATGCTTTCTGGACAAGAAATTTATACTCAAACAAATTCGCTTGTGTCAAAATCATCAGATGGTGGACTGTCAATTACTCGCCTATTATCGTGTGAAGAAAAGACACAGATTGGTGTGGTTACAGTGGACCAGAATATAATTTTCCACAATTGGGAAAATTTTAAGTGCGAGAAACAGGTTGGTTGTGTTTTTCCACCAAAGATCTCTTTGATGTATAAATTCTAGCAGGAACGTATTTCTCAAATACAAATATGTTTTTCAGATCTCTCTACTTTATTTTGCTATTAACTAAGAATTAATGATAAAATGGTTTTTGTACAAGAAATTACCTACGCAACATTAACTTAACATGATTTTTTGTTAGTATTCTTTATTTAACAAAAATAATTAATAGTGCTTTCAATATTCTCACCTTTTAGATTTCCCTAGCTTTTATGGTATACATTCTTAAGATTATTAAAATGTAAATTTATTTATTTATTTATCCAGTAAAATTACATAGGTAATCCTACAGAGGCATGAGATGCCTGTTCGTAGGTCTGGTACATAAAAGACTTATAAACTAAATTACATGCTATGAACATTTTATTTTCATGTATTAAGTAACTCTTTAGTATTATTCCAATTATACTTATTATTACAATAAACTATATATATATTTATATAAGTCATGTAATCCAGTTACAGGGCTAAGCAGTATTTAAAGTCTAGACTTGTTTTGTTAGTCTGAATAAGTTTTGTATTTTTTTAGTTGACTTGTCTATCTAACCGATAGGTTTTTAAATAACATGGTGTAATTTAATCATTCATTTTGAAAGTATGGAAGCAAACTCTCTATTTTATGTCAATTTTTCCCCTTTTGATAAAGAACATAACTTTTTTCTGTAATATAGAATATACCCAGTGAAGTCTTATGATGGCAATTATTTTGCTGTATCAAATATAACCAATACCAATACATTCAGTGTATAAAACACTTTCCTTAGCATTATTCAACATTTTCTATTACAACAAACTGTTGTTCTTATTAATTTTTATCATCCACGTTTTTTATTAGTATCTGAATAAAAATATATAGTTACCTGAGTTGAATGAAATTGAACCTCTTAAGACATACATGAAGGCTGTAAATAGCAAAATTGAGTGTATTTAATTAGGCATTGACATATTAGAAGCAATCTTTTCTTTGTGGTGCTTTACGGCTCATCGACATCGAGGTCATTAGAGCCCTAAAAACTTGTACAGGTAGGGAAAATGCAGTTACGCACTAGGGAGAGCCAACATGACTCTCCTTGCGTGTGGGACTCACCGGGTGACTCAACTGTATACACTAAAAGCCTCCTGAATTACAACTCAAAGTCAAATATCAACATATATCAAAACATTACAATGAGGAAAATGAAAGATACGTGTTGGGATTAAAAAGAGGTGACCAAGGAAGGTGAGGAAAGAGAAAGGAAGGAGCCTAGCACAAGTAAGTGGAAGTAATGCCAGACTCAGCTCGGGGCCCTGTGTTTGCCAAACACGTACTTACTAGATGTAAGGCTCCTGGGGGGAGAAGCAATCTTGGCAGTAGTGGAGGAGAGGTGTAATGTCACCCACTCACTCTATGCTGTGACATTTTTATGTTGTGAGAAGGTGGCACTGACCAAGCGTTATAACATTGCACATGCAAAACCACTCTGCTCTTTTTGCAAAAGTATACTATCCAAGAATCATAGTATTACATATTAATATGTTTACTTATTACGTCATTACGGCTCTTCTCTATGGTGCGAAACTGCATTTTTCCCTACTTGCATGGGCTCTAATGACCTTTGATGTTGACGAGCCCTAAAGCCCCACAAAAAAAAAAAAAAAAGTGTTTACTTAATTAAATTATTGGTTTTGTTTGTGCAATTTAGTTATTTTTCTTTAATATATTAGTGCCATTCAAGTAAATTTTGTTGGATTCTGAAATGTAGTAGTAACTCAAGGGTATGATTTGAAAGATTTTTTCAGGGAGTTCTAACACAGTCATGGTGTAGAAAGGAAAAAGTGATGGAAATAGTTGAAGTATTAGGTAGCAATAATATGGGAATGACATATTTATCCAAATTGAAACAATTGGCGAGGTGGGCTCATTGGGATGGTTGGATAGAAATGACAGTAATTCCGGATGCACTGAAAAAAAAGAAGAAGATAAGCTTAAGACTATTTAAAAGATTGGTTGAAGTATGAAATATAGGGATTAATGTACCCAAAGAGAGGAGTTAGAGACATCCTTCTCCTGGCTGCACTCTTCTAGATTCCCGTAACTATTGAAATGAGTGGGAATGGTGAAATGAATGTGTGAGAGTGATAAGTGGTGTGCTTGTTTACATACATTAAATATTTAATTTTATTTGTTCACAGTTAATCGGTTACACGGATGAAATACTTGATGTTGCATACATAGGGGAAGGTCATAGCCATATAGCGGTGGCTACTAATAGCATTGATATCAAACTGTATAATCTATCTGATATGGGCTGTCAACTGCTCAAAGGACACACCGACATTGTTCTGGCATTGACATCATCACCCAGTGAGCCTAGTTTACTTCTGTCTTGTGGAAAGGTAAGTGTCCAAAGAAATTTTAATATTAAAAAACTGATGACTTTTACTTATCTAAGATATACAATATCTTTGAAACAGTGTAAAGGAAAGTAAAGTTGAATAAAAGCCCAGGTCCTCTCTTTGTTTATATATTCACTTCCAGTATGCAGAAGTCATTGTACTTATGATAGGTGAAGTGTGGAGTAGTGTTGCTAAGTAAAATGGACTAGCTACATTTAGATGCTGGTTCTAAGCCTGACTGATCCAAGTGGAATTTGCAGTGGTGGACAAAGTGGATGCATGGCGGTTTTTCTTGAGGTATTCCCATTGCCCCAGTCACATTGTAAGTCATCCCTCACCTCATATGCACATCATCCTTGTCATTAGGAAGCCATGTGAGAACAGGCAGTGGTCAATTACAATGACGAAGGCATAGAGGAACCTCCTCATGATGCCCCCTGACAGCATGCCTCGAGAGACACATTGATGAACTCTCACAATACAAAAGCATTTCAGACAAGATTTCATCATCATTGTACTTATATACAAAGAAAGTGTGCTGTGGTGCAAATTCTGTTGAAAAATTATATTTTTCATTTATATTTAGCAGAAAACTTGATTTTTTTTCTTTGAAAATTCTCTATGCCTCTTGGAGGCTGCAAGAACATGTTAAGGGTAATACAATTAGTCTCTGCTTTTTATTAATCCTAGTAGAGATCTCAGTGGCTAGTATCCATTTTATTTAGTATTTACTTTTCTGAAACAATTGTTGTTGAGTGGTCAGTATTTGTTTTACAAATATGCAACTTTGTATATAAAATATTTCATAAATATTACAATTAGGGACCAGAAAAAATAGTATGTATTTTCTACTAAATTAGCATCTATATTTTACAATATTTGAATGTATTTTTTGAAATAATCATTTACTTTTTGTTTCTAATGGTCTAGAATTAAATTATCAATGCTTAATACTGTTTGTCTGTTTGCAGTTTTAACAATATATATTAAATTAATAAGTTTATATATATATATATATATATATATATATATATATATATATATATATATATATATATATATATATATATATATATATATATATATATATATATANACACACGCGCACACACATAGTAATAAAACTGAAATAGGTTAAAAATATGGCGTAGTGGCTCACACTTACCTCTTTCAAAAATCTTAAATTCCTCGGCCAGATCGTTCTACTAATTTCATACATGGGTTCGATATAAGGGAAAACACATACTATGGTTCCTTAAGGAGGAAAACGCATGGAAACAATTGACTTACTAATTTTAACTACACAAGATGACATTACATTTAATTACATGAAATACAACCCCAAAAATCACACGTTATTTCCATTCATGCCAAATTTGTACCTTCGTTGACAAGACAAGTCCTGTACTTAATTTAACACCATTTCTGAAATCGAATACCATAATAAATTTACAAAGTATAAATACGATTAGAATTGCTCATCTTCAGTTAATACCCAATTTAACAATTATCACTGAGTTCAAAAGTTCTGAGCCTGGACGTTCATTATTATCTTAGACGCACTATTTCTTCTCGTTTTGCGCTTAACCGTTGTAGGCGGGGAAAACCGGCCCAATTAATACCTGGACAAGATGATAGATCAGTATCAGTTGTTGATGGAAAAGGAGCCGAGCCCCAGACGATCTCCCAGCTGGTCCTCCAAGCCTCTGGTTGTCGCCCTAACGATGACGTCATCATTCCGTCCAGGAATGCAGTCCATTCTCCGAATTGCCGCGTTGGCAATTTCCAGGAACTCCGTGGCGCCTCGCGATACCGAGCGGCTTAGAGACTTTCCGATTGGAGTTCCAATAACTTCTAAGAGTTGGATAAGCGACCCGCTACCACCTCGTGGCAACTCGAACTGACTGAATGTTGACAGAAGAGATCATAAGTCCTCAACGTTTACTCGGAAACAACTTATCCGAAAAGTGCCATTATAAAAAAACAACAACACAAAATTCCAAAATGTCCGGAACTGATGCCCGACTCGCTGTCCGACCGAACGTCTCGGAATGAATGTCTATGAATCTCAAATCGACTGAATCGAAAGTAACTCTCTGAATGTCCCCGAGATCTCGAATATAATAATAGAAAAAAATGTAATGTAATCTCCTAAGTTCGCTTCTGCTGTTCTATAAATGGGTTTCGCTCCCACTCTGCCCGTCTTCCACTTACACACATGATCTGTGTTTTTGAAAATCATGTGACTGACACACCTAATACACTCAAAATCCCTCCCCCACGACGTCACTTGTCAATGGTCAATTTTGACTTGATCACGTACGCGCCAGGCCAACCGACGCGCTGCATTTTTAAACGTTTCTATGCTCAACGGTGTTTCTCTCAACCGTTTTTGAGCGGTCTACATTAGGCGATTTTTAACCACAAAGACGCCAACTTTATTCACTTTCTATTTTCAACGGTCGAAATCATCCCTTTAAAATTTCCAGTTCCCACAATCTGGTGTACCGCCGACCGCGCCGAGGCACTGGCCGCTCACACCCACGCCGCTTATTATATTCCTTTTAAAACCATAAAACATTTCTACTTGCCGCGCCAGCGTCTAGCCGCTGCTTGTCAGAACCTGTCAACTGATGTGACCTTTCCTTTTAAAAACACTTGGTAAATTTCTGTTGCGCTGGTATTCTCTCTCCATGAACTATGCGTTATTTTCCAAAACAAATACGTTGCGAACCGCTTCTGTTTGAATTTATTTCTTGAAATGAGGAGGCTCGTAGCCCATCCCAACGGCTGAAAAACTTTCTCTCGTTCCCTCCTCGCGACTTACTCGTAACGGCCGCGGAAACCCTCCGCTTGAAATACATTCTAATCGAAAATTGTTTAATAAAGTTGATTATTAATTTGTAATTAAGCAAACGTAAAACGGTAAGTTTGTTTGAGTGTATTAACCCTTTAGTAACAAATGAGTGACTTTTTAATGTCTCTTTTTCTTTTTTTTATATATCATAAATGATGTTATAAAAAATAAGGGTGTGCAAGTGATAGAGGAAAAAGTTTCTAATGTTCCTTTATTTACTGTACTTGCCTAGTCAGCAAATGATGTGCTGCAAAAAATTCTCATTATCCTGTTTCTATTTCATACTTTTACCATTTTCTATTGAGAATAATTCTTATATCGAGAAAAATACCTTTTTGTCACAACTCTTCAATAGGAAAATAGGTTAAACAGCTAGCACCTTGGCATCAATACCTTAATTTGTGCAGCTAACTTTTAATACACTCCATGTATATGAGTTCAATAATACTCCCAAACACTTTGTGTCTGGGCAAAAGATGATACAAAACGCACAACCTCATATGCACTTCTGTGTTTGTAGTGTATTATCAATTCACATATATTATTCCATTTAAAGTGAAAAAATAATTTGTGTGGTTTATCACCTTTGGGGAATCTAATTCATATGAATATTATTGTTTACATATTTAAAAATACCATTATTACCAATTTTGATTAGATTTTTTTGGTGCCTCATTTCACAGATTTTTTGCATGTGAACTAATTTTGCCAATATTTTAATTTTCCCCTTATTTTCTTGAAAAAAAATAAATCAGATTTATTGCTACTCATGACTTCAACAAATAACAATAAAAATGTAGTTGAACATTTGTTGTTATTCTACATCTTTTATACTGTAAGAAAAGCAGAATTATTTTATATACTTGTTAGGTTTATTTTTGTTGTTGTTTTTAGTTTCTAGTTCTTAGATTCTTCTTCTCTATATGAGGGGTATGGTAAGTTATTTGAACTCACTAAAGACCTGATTTTTTGGTTTTCTTTGTTTACAGGACAATAGTGTTCATTTATGGTTGATGAACGAAGAGACAGAAATGTCAGTCATTGCTGTTGGGACTCGCCACACTGCATCTGTGGGAAGTGTTGCTATAAGTAACCTCTCTCCATCCTTTTTCCTCTCTGTTAGTGAAGATACCTGCATTAAGCTGTGGCAGCTGCCTCAGAATGTGAAAACAAGTACGTAGAATGTAAAAGTACTATGGGAGTGTGTTGTTGGGTCATGTATTGACAATATTCTTGTCTACTATTATATGAATAGTAATATTTGAAATGACCTTCTAAGTAGGTTACTGTTATTTCAACTGCTAATTTCTGTCTTCATCTGGTAAATGTACTGATATAGTGTACTTAGAAGGTTGTTTCAAATATTAATACTATTATAGTGCAGTCACTATGAAGAAATACTGTATGGGTTAGACCTTCCTTGCACTCCATTTATTATTTTCGGTCAGAGCACATTTACAAAGTCTTGCTCCCAACCTCAACTACTGCTGACAGTTCACAGATTATATATCAGACTGCCTTGTCCCGTGTTAACAGCTTGTTACTGGTTTCAGCGCTCCAAACAAAATTTTGTGCCAACAACTCTTGATACTAATATTACAAGCAGCCGCCAGAGTACATGGCAGTTCCCAATTCCTTTCCCCTCCCCTTCTAGATACTGTAACCCCCCACTTCCTACATTCTAATGCTACCTCATTTAATACTGTCTCTAACTGAAAATACTTTCCCTGCAAAAATTAACATTTGTGAATAGTTAACACAATGTATAACTTAAATATTTTACTACACATTTGAAAAGAAAATGAAAACAGGACACAATTGACAGGAAATTTATACAAAGAAAATATATACTTGTTCTTAATTCTATTTATTCATAATAAGATCCTTGTCACATGCAATGTCATTGTCACAGGAAATATACAATCCTTCATACAAAATACTAGCAAAAAGGAACTAATTTTTATGTACATCCACCAACTATTTGGAGGAATGAATAAATAAATAAATGAGACTGGTAAAGCATGTCACATGAGAAACAAAGGAAGCAGAAAAGTCCATAAATGTTCAATTTTATCAACTTTGTGGGGAAATGTCATCTCCACTGGTTGTATAGAAAGCAGTCAGTGGAATGATAACTTTGTTTTAAGCTACAGTGGTGTATAAACCCCTCTGCTCCTTGCACAGGATATTACATTTTTCATATATGTTATTGTTTGAGTGATGATGAAGTGATTGACAAAAAGATAATGCAAGATTTACTATTGTTCAGTTGAAGTCCAAAAGTAAACAAATCTTTCTGCTTTCTCATTGGTATCAAAGAATCAAATGAGAGCAGAATAAGTCTAGAAGACTTTCAGTAGAGAGTCTTGAAACGGTACTAAAATAAAGACAATCAGCCAGTACCATCTAACAATAATCTACCAAGAAACAGTCTCAAGATTTTCCATTCTACAGGTTGAATACCAATCCATTAAGGAAATGGGAGAGGTCTGTCAACCTGAGAATATCTGTGACAAGACTGATTTTGTAATAAGAAATTCACAAAATTTGTACCAATGCCAATGTTGATTTTAAAGAAAAGTTTACTGAAAAACCCTTTATGTATCCATAGATAACATGACTAGATTTATCCATCTCATGGTTAAAAAAAACATTACCAAGTTACAAACACAACAATATACTGTAACTCGAGTAGTAAACTAACAAAGTGAAAGTAAAATTAAATAGCATTAAGTTTCAGAAAACCAAAGGAAGCTACAATACTTCAAGTAGTAAATAAACAAAGTGGAAATAAAACGTAAAAAAAATGCAAGTTTATATTAAAACAAAGAAAAGGTGTCTGAATGAAGGCTGTAATTCTTCTACACACTACATAATCATTTATCAAAAATAAATTTCATCACGGGTACAATAATGTTAAATGAGACGCAGACATCAATTTCTCTCTAATTTTTTTTGTGGGGTTTTAGGGCTCGTCAACTCAAGGTCATTAGGGCCCTTTCTCTCTAGTTACTTGTAACTAACTACCGTGTGTAAGGTATAATTACAAATAAACATTTTACACAGAAACAGAATCTTACATTTTAAGGTAATATTTCTTAAAATTTTTGTTTTAGGTTGCAAATTTAATAGCTTTTGTGTTTAGTTAATGAACTGCCTACTAAGTAACCTTACCCTCTCCTCAAACTTGGATACTATCCAGGAGTATCATTAAGTTTGTTGTGTTTATTTACCCAAGTAGAGACTGGTGAAAATCAATGAGATCACTCTTCAGGTCATCATCGCGACATCTGGAAAACACAACAAGAATACAATGTTATCAGTCAACATACTTATTGTGAATATCAGTTCAAATATAGTTACTTAATTCACAAATGTTCATTATAATTCATTGATCACAAAAAATACAAGAGAGGTAATTTAACCTACTGTTGAAGTCTTTGGGAGAACAATGCACAGAACACACTCTTGAATGAAAAGTAAGCCACACTTTTGAACCGATAAATCTAATTCACTTATTTTCACCTAAAAGAGAATGCAACTTTTATTAGTATACAACAATATACACAGCTGATGTGGCCAAGCTCATCAACATATCCTCTCATGTTATGTGCCAATTACTTAAAACATCAAATTTCTGAAATACTTAAAACGTATCATTACTTTCCCATTTTTCCACGCAAAAAAATTTCCATGCAAAAAAAAATCACTGCCAGAACTGTTGTATCCCCAAGAGGTGTCCATAAGACATTGTGGTATTACTTAAAGAACTAACACATCAGTTTTTGTAAGTCATATACAGATTTAAGTAACATATGCAAATTACTGCACGCTTCGTACTCCATTGTTCAAATTGATTCAGAACTTGAACTCCCAGTTCATCACAACTTCAAAATACTTTTATCTTGCTTCACAATTTCATGATTTAATTTCAACTGATTTAAACTTGCCTCATTACGAGCAATAACAAGCCCATAGGAGCACGAGAAACCTAACCCAACACGCTTGCTGCCATCTCTAGTAAGTATGTGTTTGGCAAACACAGGACCCCGAGCTGAGTCTGGCATTACTTCAACTTACCTTCCTTTCTCTTTCCTGACTTCCCTTGGTCACCTCTTGTTCTTTTCGATCCTGACACTATTAGGGCTTGAGTATCTTTCATTTTCCTCTTGATGTATTGTAATTCAGGTGGGCTTTTAGTGGGTATGGTTGAGTCATTCAGCGAGTCCCACACGTGGGGAGAGTCATGTTGGCTCTCCTTAGTGTGTAACTGCATTTTCCCTACCTGTACAAAATTTTAGGGCTCTAATGACCTCGATGTCAACAAGCCATGAAGCCCCACACACACATGCAAAAAAAATTGTAATTCATTACACATTTTTATTCTTTTACAAATACTTTTTATTCTTTCAGTGTCATCTGAAGATCTCGTTGTTTGTAACACTCAAGTAGGTCACGATAAAGACATAAACTGTGTGTGTGTTGCTCCAAATGACAAGATAGCTGCTACAGGTTCTCAGGATAAGACAGCAAAGGTAAAATTTCATTTTTTCTACAGCTTCATTTTGTATTACAATTAAAGTTAATTTTTGATTCCTCAGGTATAGTGAATATATTCATGCTTTTTTTGATGCCATTTGATGTAGCTCCTGTGGTGTAGAAAGATGTTAGAGAGAGATGTTAATTTTGAATGTCGGTTTAGAAGGAAAATCCTTGAAACATGGTCTTTCTGGATTAGCACCCAAATTATTTGTTAATTATGAAGTGAAATGTAAATGATGTTATATTGAATGAAAATGGAGACTGCACCAGGATTTGAACCTGGGACCTTTAGTTTTATGCACTGACATGCTACCACTGCACAATCCTGCCCCACTCCCTGACCCAGTCTACTTGCGATAACCAACGAGACACTACCCTTGTTTGAGATGACCCCATTAGGGAATACCCGATTGTGATTTTGGAGATTCAACAAAATTACAAATAAATAGCAGTTAACCATACTGCGAGGTAACAGATTAATGATGTTAATAGACGTCTCCCATTTTCAATCAGTATAACAGTATCAGTACCTAGTAGTGTGGTGAATCACCATTTAAGAGATTATGTGTGTTTAGATTTAATTTGGTGAACACCCAGTAAAGTATTGACAAAAGTTGTGTTGATTGTTTCTATAGTTGTGGTGCACAGAAACACTGGCATTGGTTGGTGTACTGAGAGGGCACAAGAGGGGAGTGTGGAATGTTCAATTTTCTCCTGTAGATAAAGTGCTTCTCACAACTTCTGCTGACTGTTCCCTTAAACTGTGGTCATTAGATGATCTCTCTTGTTTGAAGGTAAGTTTCTAGTGATCGTTTTGTTTTATTTCATTGAATTTGTTGAAAGTTCTCTCTCACAGTAGGGTAACTTACAGACCTATTATTATTAATATTACCTTAAATATTTTTTTATTCTTTACAGCAAATGAATTAATTATAACATTCATTGATTCATTTAATTTAATTAATGCTCTCCAACTGTGAGTTTTATTATTAATTGAATTAGGTCCCAAAACTGCACCCAGCATCACATATTTTGTGTCAAATGAAGTAATGAAGTCTTTTCTAATTAATTCAGTAGTTTGCAAATTAATTAATTCTTTCCAGTAGTTTACAATATGTGTGTGTAAGCAACTACATTTAAAAAAACTGTAAAGTTCAAAGTGTTTGTTTGCAATCTCCTTCTAAATGGTTCATCATATTTTCATTATACAGATTTCACAAATGAGACATCATATGTTTATTGAACATTACATTTTTTACTCCAAATTCAAAAACTAAAAATATATTAACTATGTATCTATCATGTTTTATCACAATCTTACTTACTTTCCTCTACCTTTCTATTTAAACTTGATTCTTCCAAAATTCTTTTTTGGTGAGGGAAAAACTTTATTCATCCTATGTGTTGCTTCTGATAATAATCTTATTTTTAATGATGTTATATTATGTGTCAGTTAGTTATTTCATATTAAAACAAATTTTTCTTAATAATATTCATGAAAAAAAGGTTCTTAGCTATGTATCGAATAAATGTCATAAGGTTGAAATATCCTATACTAAAAATAAAGTATTTCAGCATTGTCTTTCAGAAACAAAGGCACTTGCTTGTGGAGGACCCCAGAGTCCAATTCTCGACCCTATACTCGTTTTATTGTATGTGAACGACATGCCATTCTCCACATCAGATTACTAAAAGGCTCTTTTTGCTGATGACACGATTTTACTATGTAAACACGCCAACGTTCAAAAAGTTTTCTCTAACCTTTCGGCTTGGTTACACGCAAATTGTCTCATTGTAAACACTGACAAAAGTGTCTGTCATTTCACAATAGTATCACAAATACTTTACCCCAGGTTTCTCATTCTTTAAACGGAACACAATTAAAAACTGTTACGAATACAAAATTCTTAGGTCTCCATATTCAAGACAACCTCAAATGGAATTGTCACATTGACAATCTTAATTCCCAATTAAGNTTATGCATTACGAATATTGTTAGTTCACATATTTCCCATTGCGTATATTTTGCAAATGTTTACTACCATTTACGATACGGCGTCTTCTTCTGGAGCAATTCCGGGCAGAGCGTCCTAACTTTCAGAATTCAAAAGAGGATTATTCGGATAATTTGTAAATCTCACTCCCGAATCTCTTGTAAACCTTTATTCAAGGAAATAAATATCTTAACTCTTCCCTGCATTTATATTTATGAAACAGTCATGTTTGTGAAGACCGAATTACTGATGTGCCACCCCTTGCTTCATACGAAACAGTCTCGTTCACAAACACAATACTCGCAGTAGTAATAATATTTATCGCCCTAGAGTGTCAACCACTCTTTGCCAGAAAGGACCATATCATTCGGGAATCGTTCTATATAATTCCCTGCCCAAAAATATAAAGGATATTATTAAATTGAATCTCTTTAAATCCGTGGTTAAAAGCTATCTCCTGCACCAGTGCTTCTAAAATGTAAACGAATTTATTGATTTTAATAAAAGTTAAATCCGTCTTATATTTTATCACGCCATTACCGTAGTACTTTTAAAATAACTTATAACAATTTCAAAAACTGTTTTTGCATGATTGTGTTGTCTTATGATTCATATTAATTTAGTTTGATGTGTACTCAACTTTGACACAGTTGTGTACATTAATTCTTTAGCTCCACCCTGGCCCGGGTTTTTCTTCGGGTATAGGGTGTATTTCTTATACACGTTCTCTAGACTTTCATCTAGGGGCACGTTTATTGAAACAAGAAATTGTGAATTTAGTGTTATTTCAATTCTTATGATTTGTAAACACTATACTCAGAATAATCTATAGTTTGATAATAATTCGTACATGTAAAATAAATTTTTTGTGTTAAATTACAAACATGTTGTTATTCTATTAGTATTATAACTTGTAGCTAACTTTTTATCTTATCTGAGAATTTTTGCTGAAATTTTTGAATCCGCCTCTGCCTTAGGGCCCTTGATCGGAATTGATAGGATGGTCCCTTGTTTGCTTTCAGAGAGTAAATTAGTGTATTGTCCTCCACATGGTCACGCAGTTTGTACTGCTTTTTTGATAATAAATTTTAAAAAAAAGTAAGATATACAATATCTGTATATTTTGTTTGTATGTTATCAGACTCTAGAGGGCCATGAAGCTTCTGTTTTGAAAGCAGTTTTTGTAAATCATGGCTCTCAGATTGTTAGCACTGGAGCAGATGGATTGCTTAAAGTATGGGTCATCAAGACTAGTGAATGTATTGGTACATTTGATGAACATGATGGAAAAGTATGGTCTCTTACAGGTAGGAATTTATTTTGTTATTTTGAACATAATTTTATTTATAATAGTTTATTTCTAACTGTATGCTACCTCAGCACGATTGTGTACATTATCTTTGTATCCCCATCTGGACCCAGTTTTCCTTTGGGTAGTGGCGTATCATCCATGGACGGGAGTGTCATTTTCTTTTGTATAATTAATTTCAAATTTTTAGTGCACATAATATCTACAACTCATTTTTGAATAATAAATGGATGATGAATTATTAAATAATTTATTTTATAAATATTCAATCTGCCACTGCTCTTGTGCCCTTGATCAGAAATGATTGTAGGGTTCCTTGCTTGTTTCTGGAGAGTAATTTAGTTTATTATCTCCCATATGGTAATACGCAGTTTGCAACTGTTTTTTTTTGACAATAAAGGTTATTTACTTGCTTCTATTGATTCACCATAAATCATTAACACAACATATTTTAGTGAAAGATGATGGAAAAGCTCTTATTACTGGAGACTCAGACTCAATGTTGGTATTCTGGAAGGATATGACTAAAGTGAGAAGAAATGAGAAAATACAGTTAGAAGAGGAAAGACTCTTGAAGGAACAAGAATTGTCCAATTTGGTGCATAATGGTGAATTGCTGGCCGCTCTACAGCTTGCATTGTCCCTGGACCGCCCATATCAAGTGCTTAAAATTATAAATGGTAAAAATTTTGCATAAAACGTAATTTATTGTCTAAGTAGCTGTAAAAAAATTTGGGGGTGACTGTATTGAGAAAGTAACTAGTAGAGAGCATTAGGTTACATATCAATGCATGTAATTAAGAATTTGAAAATTTAGTATAGGTGACTTTAGAAACTAAATATCGTTTACACTAAGTTACTGCAGTAATGTAAATAATAGTTTTTAAAATATCTATTAGAAACTAAGATAATTTTATTGTCTAGCAACTGTCATGTTCGTGATTTTGTTTCAGGTGTTATAAAAAATCGTGGCACTGGTTTAGTAGATACGTTTAAAAAACTTGATGATGAACAAAAGGAGAAGCTTCTTAAATGTGCAGTTTCATGGAACACGAATAGCAAAAACTCTCACGCTGCACAAGTAAAACTTTTAATATAATTTGTTATGTTTTGATTTTTAATTGTTGAAATCATTTTTAATGTACAATAACATTGTTTATCTTATTTTCAGCTTGTATTTTCCGCTCTCTTGGAGGATCTGTCCACTGGAGCATTGAAACCTGCAGATTTCAGAAGTATTTTGGAAGGTGCTCTTCCATATACTGAAAGGCATTTTAAACGTCTTACTAAACTTAATCAAGATCTCTTTTTGTTAGATTATACTCTTGCTTGTATGCAAATCCATTCTAAAAATTCTGCTGCAGGGGAGACGTAATACTGTTACAGATATAGAATTTACAATGTGTTAAATATTTTGTGTTTTATTACTTTGGTAATTTTACTTGTATTATTTTTGTAAATAAAGAGATGAATAAAACTGATGTTTTTTTAGTTCCATTACACTTTTAATTCCAGTTAAATTTTTGTCTGTAAGAATGTGTATTGAGATAGGTTGAAGACTGGGTTGAAAAAAAACAGGGTTTTTAAAAATCCCCAGCCTAATAGGTTTTTTTGGGTTTTAAACGGTTTTTCAAAATATTGTTTTTTTAGAATTTCATTTTATTTTCTATAGATAACGATATTAACTAATTTCATTTGAAAAACATGATCACTTTGATTAAAAGAAAAACATTGATTGTGTAAGTAAAAAGAGTATCCATAATGGTAAGGTGAAGTCTCAAGTCTAGCACCACTGAATTATAGTTTTTTATTAAAATGAATCTAATACAAAAATTACCCTAGAGAAATTCATTCACATACGAACGGGAAATTCTATTGAAATAAAAAATACTTTTTGCAATGAAAACTAAGTCACCATAAATAATAAAAGGTGGGTTTTATTGAAAAAACAACAACAAACAAACAAACTTCGATGTTTTTTGGGGGCTGGAGAAAATAGAGCCAACCCTGGTTGAAGAAAAAAAGTAATTTTGTTATAACATTCAGTTACACGAAAATGAAAATCGGAAAGGCTTACTATGTCCGATGGGTTGTAAGAATCATAATACACTGTCGAGATAATATTTACCTAGAATTAATCAAGGCAGATAAACTAATTTTTGTGAACTAACACAGCACCTGATGAAGTAACCAATTAAAACCATTGTAGAATAAATACAAGTTAATTCAGAGTTCTGGTCAACTTTTTTGACATATTTTCTTAAGTCTTGATCTACACAATTATTATAAGATTATTGATTTTTTGTCTTGACACAGAATAAACTGAAACTTTCTAAGTGTGACTCGAGCCATTGTTTTGAGCTAAAACAAATTGGGACCAAATGGCTCTTTTCTATCTGTAGAAGCCAAATGTCGTCATGACAAAATAAAGTCCTTCCTGGGTATTGAACTAAAAAGTAACTATGTGGCATTGCCTGGTACTTCTACCGATTTTAATTGTTCTCAGGATAATAAAATCTATTTGATGTACAGAATAATGAAAGAAAGATGGTATAGAACCTGTTCATACAGTAGGGTTCCTGATACATTTTCATAGATTGAAAGTGCAAGATTATACGTGTGTATCTGAGAGCATCTTCCGATTAGATTTATTGCTTCTGGACTGAACAAGCAAATATTATCTCAATGTTAAAAGTAGTTAAAAATGGAACTTAAACACACTCGCGGGGTGGATTCCACCTCAAAGTAAATGTTGTTTAAATGAAATAATTTATTTTAATTTTCATATCACAAAGATAAATATTTTAGTAATGCAATTTTATTGTTACTTACATGATGGAGACCATTTTTTAAATTGAAAAACTAGATCTATGAACCACTTTTTTTGAAGCTTTATGCTACATGTGAAAAAAAACTATATTTTTACTCTCCTTTTTTCGGAATTGTAAAAAACTTTTTTGTTAGAGTAAGAGTAAAATAATTAGTTTCGTAAACCGAATGTTTTTATATTGAAAAACTTTAAGTAAATTACACACAAAATGTACCAATTTCTTGTCAATAAAAGCGAGAAAAAACAACGTAAGATATGCTTTAAAAAGTTTAAGACTTGTTGCCAGCCAGCGCTCGCAGCATTGCAGTAAGGCATTGTTGTCGAGTGGCAACAACGCGGTGAGGAGTTGGCTCTCCCGCGAAAGCAGTTCGTCTGGAGATATGTGCGCGGGCGGTGGTATTACTGCGTTGAGCTATTCTAATTTGTGATATTTGATTCTGTCTTATTTCATGGGGTATCAAACACCATACATTCATGCAGAAATGTCATAAAGTGAAAGTAATTTTATATTTTATTCGTGTAATTTCCTGCCTTCGAACACTGGGGTTTTGATCAATCTACACAGATTCTTCATAAGTTTCCATCACACTATCAAACAAGATTCTCTCGTACTCTTCAGTAAATCTAGGCATTTTATCGAACATGCACACTTACCAGCTTCAAAAATCAAGTAAGAAGTTCAAAAAACTGAAGTAATAAAAATATTATACACAAAAAAATTTACTACTTAATTTAAAGATACTTTAAAGTGTGCGAATAATACTCCCGCACTGATAACGAAATTCTTTAGGATCTCAAGGCGCAGCCACGACAATGAAGTACCATTTTTTCTTTTTAGAAACTAGAATTACCTCTCAGCAGCCCTACTGGGAGTGAATAGGGTGACTGACCGAGGGTGAACGTCTAGAAAGTGACGCATCCTTCTAGGCAGGGCGCCTCAGAGTGATGTGGAAACGAAATCTTTTGTAGAGAGAACGCACTTGTGGTGTGGATCACACCCCTCATAGTAAACAATGGCTCTTTGACGGGAGGGTAAGTGTGCGAAAATCGATTAAAGCTCAGTGTACTGAGTTCGAGATGGAGACAGAAAGGTACATAGAGTTAAACGACGAACGGAATAAAATTTGTTTCATAACAAACGAAAAACATAACTGCGGGGAGGATTCCACCCCAGAGCGTGTTTGAGGGTTATGTTGGGGGTTAGAAGGAGTGGAATGAAAAAGATACTCGAAAGTGACCGATATTAGTGTTGAGATCGAAGTTTTCGGGGCTGCTGAAATTAGTAGTGACATTCTCGAAGATATCTAAGTCCACAATCTGCCCGTATAAACTCAGCACCCCTAGGAAGGAGGTAATTAAAAAACTATCAAACATGACAGATAATAAGTACGAGTCCATAGTTTTCGGTTTTACTGAGTTGATAGTGAAATTCCTATATCGTGCAAGCATTCAGCTCTCACAGAAGAAAGACACCACTAGCACCCCTTGGGGGAAGGGGAAAGTGGGTATATGGATACAAATAACGGAAAACTAATATTGAAATATAAAAATAAAATAAAAATTCATCGGATACATAGTTTTAGGGTCGACGAAATGTTTCAACTACCAATGCTGTCAAGTTCAATTTGAGATCACATAGGGGCACGGAATCCTTAGAGCTGGAGGTGAGAAACATAAAATAACTTAAAAAGACCGAGTTATTAGGATCGAGTTAATGGTTTTTGTATATTCTGAGATGAATAAAACTATTTCGAATGACATTATGTACCCTTTAGATCACATAAGGTGCACATTATCCCTAGAGGCGGGGGTTGGGAAGAGCGTGACAAAAAATTATCGAAAATGTCCGCTAAGAAAGGACTGCAAAAATTCACTCCTGAGTGAGTCAAATGGGAAATTGATTTTTTCTAAATACTTTTTCTCAATTACATCAGTTTGAATAGGGGACAGATGATACACACCAATACTGTCAAACTTCCAACTAATGGATAACATTCTCATTGGAAATCAATGGGAATGTGAGAAAGGATAAAGTTGCGGACATATTACAAAATTCACATGAGCAAAGTCGTGGGGACTCGGCTAGTATTATAAAATTGCTACCAAATTTATTTTAAAGATTGAGTTGTATAATTATGTTACCAATGTCACAAAAGTTCAAGTTCAGATCACATGGTCAAGTACCCTTAAGAAAATTACAAGGTCATTCAAAATATTCAAATAGGAATATGATAGTAGATGAGAATGTTATCAATACGGTACCATTAGTGTTGGTGGTGGGAAGGACGGAATGCGAAAATGTGTAAAGCAGCTGATATATAGAGGCGAATATATACTTTTCTTAGACGAATAATCGTACTCCCGAAGCCGCAACGTAATCGTTCAGAACACATGAGTTGCACGACATCCCCATAGATCAGGAAGAGTGCGACACAAAAATATCGAAAATGATCAATATTAGTGACGAGTCCTAAGTGTTTAGGGGTGCTGAGATGGATTATTTTCCAGATTCCATCTTAGATGAGACCACATGAGAGTTCCTGAGAGTGAAGTGGGGATTTAAAAATGTGTGACCGTGGCGTGACCGGAACGTAAAAATGGTGTCACGTAAAAATAAGATAAAATTACCGGTATTAATGTCGAATAGATAGCTTCTAGGATAACCGACACTTCTCATATTAAATGAAAGACCACCTCCCCATTGGGAGGGGGAGGGGGTAAACATCTTTAGGACTCCTGTGGCTGGTTTGGGAAGGGAATGTCATACAATATTTAATCGAAGAAGACCGATATTTGTGTAAAATCCATAGTTTTCGGGGTCATTTAGACGAATAGTGAGACAATGCCGTTTAAGAACAACTTCAGCGTCATTTAAATACCATTAACACTCCTAGGTCCCGGCCAATTGGTGACAAGTCTTGATGGATTTAACATATCGTCGTGTTTATCTTATGCACAAATTTTATGTTGCTTTCTCAAAGATAATTATTGCAAATGTTTAAATAAATCGAAACTCGATATTAATAATAACAATAGTATTAATGAGACTGTCGCCACAAGCCTGAACCTAGTGAACCTATTTCTAAAATCTGCGCCCGCCCAAAGGAAAACCGGAGAAACATCCGCACCAGGATGGGATTACAGAGTTAATGCACACAATCGTGCCAAGATCGAGTACATATAAAAATAAAGTTTTATGAATAATAAAAAACAATGTTATATGTAGGAAAATAATTTTGTTTTTTAATCAGGTTGGTTTTGAAAGTGCTAATGCAATCGATTCCTAAATAATACGCCCCCTTTTGGCAAAAAGTGGTTAACAGTCAAGGACTATGAATGTTGTCCCTATTGCGACAATACTGGTTATTATGAAGCAAGGATAGCACTTTATTAATTCAGTGAAACATTTATAACCGTTGCATAAATGTGTTGAAAGGAAGAGTAAGAATATATATTTAATTTTTTAAATAGAGGATTACAAGAGTTTCGGGGTGAGATTTACATAATACCTGGACAGTTGTCTTTTGTATTCTGGAAGTTTGGATGCTTTGTGCGGAATTACCCCAAAAGATATCGTATCATAAATGGGAGTATTCGTTTGCAAAATACACACAGCAATATGCGGACTAATAACATTTACTGAGTTTTTAATATAATTTACTTAATTTGGAAGTGACAATTATCAATGTGACAATTCATTTGAGTTTGTCTTCAATATGAAGACCTAACAATTTTGTTTTCTTAACAAATTTAAATTGAGTTCAATTTAATGTAAGAGATATAAGAGAGCAAAAATTTCGTTATACTATTGTGAAATGGTAGAAATTGTTTTGTCTGTGTTTACTATAAGACATTTGCATGAAACCAAGGCGGGAGGCTATACAAAACTTTAAGCGTTGACGTGTGTTCCTAGTAAATTAGTGCCGTCAGCGAAGTGGACCATTTTGCAATCTTATATGGAATTCACACATACAACAAAGAGAGAATAGGTTATAGAATTGAACCTTGGCAAACTCCGAGTGTTCCTTTCTTGTGAACAGGCTTCACTTCAGTATTCTTAAATATGTCAGGAATCACCGCTTCTGATAAATAGCTATTGAAAATATTAACGTGTGGATTCATGAGGTTATCTAGTAAAAATATCAATTGAGTGGCAATCTGTTAACGCCAAATGGCAATTCATTTTATGTGGCCTCCAATGGCCGTTTGGTGATAACAGATAGCCACCCCTATGACCATTATTACTAGAGTAGCGACTCATTTCGAGTAGTGACTCGCCCAAGAGCAATATTCGTAGAAAAATACGTCAATTCGTCCGGTACGGATTAGCAAACACGATAATTAGGTAACGACGTGACCGAGACTTGGAATTACTCAACAGGTTCGGAAGTGTTGGAACTTAGGTATTGATAGGGGACAAACCGTTGCGACATACTAGTTTAGCGACGGGCACCTGCATTTTGAGCCAAAAATAGTCTCCTAAACCTTCAACTTGATGAGGTACAGGTATAAGCCGCGCAACATAACTCCCGCTCTGGCTGTCGAGACGAATGTGAGGGCACGGGGGCGAAAGAGGAGGAAAATAAACGCTTTTGTGAAAACATTGCGACCATCTGTAACCACACACCACAAGCCCAGATGCGGTGTGGGTATTTTGGTAGAAGCGGAATTCACATAAATACCACAATTCATATGGTGAGGTTTCCGCTGCCACCAGTCCAGTTTCCCGGACAATTAAACACACGTGTATTAACAGTAATTAATCATTTAATACAAGTTAAATTGAAATTGCTTATTTACAAATATGAACAAACTCTCAAAATCGTAAATACAAGTATAAATTTGTCATTATACAATAAAAGCTATCAGAAAGCATTGATTAAAGACCTATAAATTCAGTGTTGACAATTATTTCGGAATAACCCACCTAGGTTATCCGAACCTCCAACATTACAAGTTGCTTTCTCAAATAACGAACTGTTACAAGTTACGTCACTCGCAACTAGTAGCAAGTGTATTAAAATTACCTCAGCAACTTTAAAATGGTTTGGCAACCAATACTAGCCAGGTTACATCTCAAGTACCCTGCGGACTCAACCCACACATAAAAGTCTCCGAAGGTCCTCAGTCCTTCCAATATATACAGAAGAGGAAGTCACGTGACCAGCAAATAACCACGCCTTCGCTGCCACTACGTGCAATCCAATCCTCTTGTTCACCCCTCAGCTTCCCTGGGAACGCAATGATCTCCTCTCGAGGGCGCCACGGCTGATCCACGCCAGGCGTTGAACGCACCCTTCACTTGAGTCCGTCCTTGTCTCTGCAGTTGGTGAAGGTACTTCATTCACAACGTCTTAACATTGTTTCTTTAGGGCTTTTACCGACCTCGCCTCGGTACGCATGGCGAGCAAGTCCCTTTCACAGAAATAGCATAATACAGCTTACATTCCTTAAGGTGCCTCGCCCCGGTCAGATATGACGAACAAATGTACTTTCACAGAAATAGTATGAGACAAAGGGAGAGGCACGCGCTGATCACACGCTTCGGCTGGCATTCTTCGAGGTCATTCCTACCCTCCTCCCAGAAAGTGAACGGGGTACGTTCAAACAATAGCACAATATGGAAATGCTTAGTGATGGCCACCTTTCCTCTCTTTGCGGCATCCTGCTAAGCTTCTCAATGACGCTCCCACTTCAGTGAAAGGCGTAAAAATATCAATTCACAAACGTGTAAATGTCTTGGTTCTGATGTTACACCATCCTGCCTCATTAGCAGACCCAACTGTAATTTGTAGGCTGACTAGTAGCCGCAGGATGAGAGCGCGGTTTATAGAGATCCCTTTTCCTGGACTAGGAAGTGATAGGAAAGGACTCGGGAAGAATGTTTTCCTTGTAAGAAAGATGAAATAGCGACCAATTGTTTGTGAATGGGTTCGGTGAAATGGTGTTAACGTTAACTACTTCTATCAAAGAGAACGACATATTGATAGATCAGGTTGGATCTATGAACAGAAGAATGAGATATCATTTGTAACGGAGAAACGGTCTGGAGGTGTACTGTGAGGTCGTGCCCAGTCAAAATATACACGATCGGTGAAATCTTTGAAGTGAACAGAAGGGAATTCGACCATTTGCATAATGTAAATTTTCCCACCGCTCCTCGTCGTCTCATAAGTAGTGCAGTGAAGCGGAAATCAACCAATGACATGTCGCAGCGACCATCGAAGATCGCAAACGATGCTGTATTTTGCAGTATCCTCAAGTGTTAGACACACTTACGAACGAAGATATAACATATATTCGCCAGAACATTTACTGGAATAAGAGAAAATTCCTACCACCACTACCTACAAATCCCGATGAAGCAATGCATGTGTTGAAAGAAATGTATATGAAGACTGTGAAGAGTGTATTGTTTGTAAAAGTTTGCGACTTCAATTCAGGTATTGTTGCGTTCTCATGTGATTTACAATTGCAATTTTTTAAATAAATTAATAAGTGAATGAGCGAATAAATAAATATTACTGTAAATTTAAGCAATGGACCATAGAATATAAAGTTTTACCTAACATTATCTTCCTACTACTTAGGCAGGTATCGGGCGGGAATCTGTAATTGTAACGAGTCGCGACGACATGATTTAATAGAATGTGAAAGGAAAATTTAACAATAATATCGAGTTTTTGATCTATCCCTGTTGAAAATTTGTTATTTCATGAGATGACTCGAAAATAAGAATGGAATGCAACACTCGGAGGTTGTGCTATTAGGTGTACGTACCCACAATCTTGTATTTGAATTTCAATCTGTAAATGTGTAACAGTATAGTACGAAAACGTTCCGCTTTTATAGTACTCGTAGTAGAGTATCTTTTTTGTGAAAACTGTCAATATGTCTGTTTCGTCGTACTTGGTCCTTGTTTATTGCATCTTTTAATCTTACACATTAAATCCTTTTCGAACGCGTGATGGATACCAAAGTACAATACAAAATTAACTCAGATGAAACCATAGAACGAAATTGCTATAAATAACTGTAAGTGTACGAATCATGAATTGAAGAAAGAATAATTGAAAATATAAATTTAAATTATATAAACAAATTTAACTAAATAAATAACTACATAAATTACATAATAAAGAATAAATTTAAATTACATGAATAATACTTGTAACAAATAAATTGTAAAAAAATTACATTAAAAATTTGGTATTAGACATAAAATTGAAATACAAGTGTTCTTCATTTACCTGCATTTATAATGTTTATATTATTGAAATTATATTCAAGGATAGGTTTTATCACGAGTTAGCAAACAAAACAAACGATTGGTACTAGCTGACGTTTTGGATTTGTTGCTCCATCTTCAGAAACGACACAAACCAGAAAGTTAAATCAGTACTTCTTTCATTGTACTCCACCCTCTCTTATAATTAGCATGTTAACTGTTCATGATAATCTCATGTTTTGATTAATTCTAATGGAATTCTTGCACATATATTATTATTATTATTTTGTGCTAACTCCTTATTGTTATGAAATAAATGTATTCATTGTTGTGTCCATGGCACATCAGTATACATTCATGATTTAATTGTGTTTGTAATGTTCATTGTTATGTCTCTGTACAACCGTTTATATCCTGTTGCCTTGATGAGTCTGATTCGTGTTCTCAGAATTTGTGCTAGATTAAGTTATGCTGTCCTGGCTCACGACATCAAATCGCTTCAGTGTGTGTTTGGTGTTTCTGTTAGTGACATGCAGCACATTTCTCCAGATGGTTGCCTTTTATTACGTTTTAAATTGTACACATAATATGTTTGTTATGGTAGGCCTTAATCATTGGATGTCATTGTAACAATACTTTGGGTTACTCGGTAAGTTTTTCATACATTTGATGTATCCTATTGTTGTTTTTATGGTATGATTTGAATAACATCCACACTACTACAGCTCTGAAGATGGAGCAATAAATGTTCTGAAAAGTCAGCTTGTACCAATCGTTTGTTTTGTTTGCCAACTCGTGATAAAATCTATCATTGAATATCAGCATGGCTGTTAACCTTTAACTTATAAACTTCTTTAATCAAAATATTTGACCGAGTAATTCCATTAAAATGTCACATATAAAAATATCGATATTAAGTTATTTTAACTCTTAGACGTGATTACTTCCCCCACTTCTTTTAAAACCTGTTTGGATGAGGACGTGTATAATCAGAGGTAAAATATCACGTAGAAACCTAATTATGGCTTCCCTTCACTTTAGCAATTTCGTTGGTCTTGCGCCTCACGTGGCACGCATTTCTCCCACGCACTCGAAAGTGTTATGACCCGAAAAAGATCGCTATTAGCACCTTGAAATTGGGTGAGCGCTTGCGACAGCTTATTGATTGAGAGTCATGCCGACGGCCGATGGAGCCGACAACTTGAGACAAATTGGCGGCAGGCTGTGTTGAGCGAGGCGACGCGACGTAACGGGATGAGGGTTGTGGATGGGAAAGGAGTGACGTACTCTATTCGAGGTCCAGAGTTTTAAGGTTTGATGTTTGAGGAGATGAACCTTTTCCGTTGCTTGAAAAAAAGGTTGACTTAACGTTCTGAACGGTGGGATAGAATGACGCCTTTTGGTCGGCAGTTCATGAAGTACTTGGTTACTTTTGAGCTTGGGGTATCTGTGGTAGACAAGTCGCGATTTATCTCTGCTAGTTCACGCGTCATGATTAGATATCGGAATTTTAGGTGTAGTATTTTAGATACAAAAAATTGGCTACTAGTATAATATATTCTTGTTTAATTTTAGTCGTGGAAATTTGATATTTTTCGCATCCAAAATAAGTGCATATGTGTATATTCGTTTTGAAATAGGTGCGCATGTGAAGTGCAGTTTAGTGAGGTGAATGGTGTCTAAGAGTACAGAATATTCTTATTAAATAAATAATTAAAAGGTCGTGAGTAGCATTATTTATTTAATAAAAATTGTGATTATTTTTTAATAACGCAGGAAAGTACGTATTTACGATGACGTGTAATATACGACCACAATAATTTTCTTATGTAATTATATATTACTTTTTCTCATAATTTTCTGAAGTAATCATATTATGAAGTAATAGGTCATTTAAATTATCAGTGGCATGTCAAATATTGGTCATCTGTGAATAAACTATTATCGGTGGCTCAAATTCAATTGCGATCTTCGCTATTTAAATTAAATCATATTCATTCTCAACATCTATTTATTTAGGGTGACAGAATTAGATAGGCGAAAATTATCCTTTTCGTAAACATTACTATTTCTAACACCTATTATGCATAATGCGAATATTATTTGTATTTCTCACACCTCCCTCTCGTCTTACGTGAAAACATAGATCAAATAATGCATCAAAAGCAGGTTCTCTAGACTTTTCTCTTGAGGTGACGGTCTATTGTAATAATTAATCTCAAATTTGGAATAATTTTAATACTTACGATTTATAATAATATTTCAGAATAATCTATAGTTTGATAATAATGCGTACTTGTGAAACATTGTAGTTGGTATTCTATTGATTTTATATCATGTAGCATTCTCCACAGGGTCATATACTGCTTGCATCTGCCTTTTGGCGATAAATTTATTTATTTATATTTATAATGACGGAGAAAAAACGTTTTATATAAACGGTGAAGTGATGATTGAAGTAATATTCGTAAAATAGATTTCAATCGAAAAAAAGTAAAACACTCAAAATTATGCAAAACTATCCTACTTGAAATTTTTAATCCATTTTCATAATAATAATAATAATAATAATAATAATAGGTCAAAGGGATGGGAGAGGTAGCACCTTTGTACAGGAATATACCTGTCACTGGTCCTCAATAACCCCACGAATCAGTTGAGTAGTCATGACCTTGCATCCAAGACCGTCCGTGCGTGGTGAAGAGTGACCCTGTTTTCGGAGAACACGGCGGATCTAGAGGAGTAAACGAATAAAAATCTCCAATCCAAAATTGTAACAACCATGCTGAGCGGATGAATGGCGGAGGATGAGATGTCTCTAATGGTGAACTGAAAGATAAGACGACTCTTGCTTTCAAAAAGCCTTACTCCCAAATGCGGGACTATGGGAGTGAGCCTTGTTTTCCCTTGGTGCTCGTGGGAACACGATGTGAACCAGAAATAAATGCTATGGATATTCCGCTTCCTGGGGAGTGCCAGAGCACCTTTGGAGCCAGTGCTGGAGGTGACACAGTACGAGCCACTGGTGGACAGGAGTTGAGCAGGTGGACTCCTTCCGGGTTACTCAAAAAATGCTCTGCCGATACTTGTAGCAGCCAACCAACATCTCCAGCTGCACCTGCACCAAATGGTTCTCTGAGGAGGAATAACCCTTTATTGCCAGAGACCACTCAAGCAGACCGTAAACGTGTACGCATGACTTGGGTAAGTGAGGCAAATGAATTCCTAATGCGTACATACTATAGAGTAACGAAATCCGAGACAGACATGACAGCGTATAGAGAAAAATTGTTCGATGCGTTCACTAGGCACTATCCAAATGTACCAGTAACGACCCAGAGACTTTCATACCAAATAAGAGTAATTAAGAGGAACAATCTGATACCAACCGACACACTCACATGAAAAATGACAACGCTGGAATCACAAAAAGATCAACCTGGTGCTGCTACCACTGAGATCACTGCTCAACGTGACGAAACTGTGGATTTTTCACGGTCGAAAGAGGCACAAAGCCCGCCAGAGTGTAATGTAATACAAACAGAAGACCTCACTACCACGCAATCATCTGAAGAACTTGAAGAGAGCTCTGAGAGACATGATGGATCGCGCATAACTTGAGTATAGACTCAACAGTAAGACCTAGTATCCCAAAACAAAACACTTCAAGTAAACTGGCTAAGGCAGTCAACGTGATGAATCAGAACATATTACCAGCGTATTTGATTGAAAGCAACACCTTTATTGATGTGCATACGGCTATATATTGTGCAGCTCTTACTGTGGCCAGATTCAATGGCTCCAAAATTCTAAGCCAAAGACACTAAATGCGGAAAGTAAACAAAACAATACTTACCAAAATTGCAACAAAGACTTCAGAGCAGAATTACAACCCTGCTGACTGACATAGCTCGGTTGATAGAATACAGGAAGGGACATCCTAGCAGAAGTCTACAGAAGAAAATGGAGGAAATTGCACGAAGCCGTAGAATTCACTCGAAATATGTCTCTTCCAATCAGCGTGTGGCAGAATACCTCGACACACTCAAGCAAAGATTGTTCGTATGTAGCAAGAGACTGATACACTAAGTCAATGAAGGGAGAACAGAATACAAAATTCACGAACAACGAGAAATCTTTTTACAGAGATATGAGGAAGAAAAGGATTAAAACTGGTTGCACCAACAACAGCGTAGCTCCATCAATCACAGACATGAAGAAATACTGGCATTCCATATGGTCTGTAACGAAGGAATATAACAAGGAGGCACAATGGATCACACTTGAAAAAAGAATATAACATTCCATCTATGTCGACTGTAAAGATGTCCTTTGAAGACTTAAACTATATCATTCAGGATATGCATAATTGAAAATATCTAGGTACAGACAACATCCAAAGTTACTGGTATAAAATGTTTACTTGTGTTCATCCCGACCTGCTGTTGCACATAAACCATTTTATCCAAAGTCCAGAAAAAGTGCCAAGGTTTTTGCTGGAAGGGAAAACGTACATGTTCCCAAAATTGAGAGCCCATCCAAACCCTCTGCTTATCGTCCCATTACTTGCCTACAAACTATAGATAAAATGATGTCATCCTGAATCACTAGGTTAATAACATATCCAACTCCATATCATCTTAGCAAAAGAACAAAAGGTATGTAGACGCGGCAGGAAAGGACGTGGCGTTGCAAACCTAACAAATCCAAATTGCAAAGAGCGCGTGATTTAGTATATTTTTCGTTGGTCCTTTTATGATTCCAGGATCGTGCATGGATGACCTGAGACTGTACGCTCCAACAAATACACAGCTTAAAGAATTGATCAGAAGTACTGAAATGTTATCCAGTAATGTTCAAATGGCGTTTGAATTGGAAAAGTGTCGAACATTAAACATAATGTAAAGGAAAGTCCAGCTCCGAGGTTATGAAACAATGAATGGAAGAATTTTCGAACCTCTATTTGAAAGCGATTCCTACAAGTATCTAGGATTTCAGCACGTCGATGACACCATGGACAAATAAAGAATGAACTCAAGGACGAGTTCAAAATGAGGCTTGTATCATTGATGAGGACAGAGCTTAACGGGAAAAATCTCATAAAAGCCATTGACACCAACGCTATAACTTCACTCAGTTACTATTTAGGAATTATTTCCTGGACTACTACAGAATTAATTAGTCTTCAGTGCTTGATAAGAATAAGCATGACTGAGTAAAGGAAATACCACGTACATTCGAGTGTACATAGGACTCTGCTTCCGAGTGCTGAGGAGGGACGCGAGCTTACCGACATCAAAATACTGAATAATAAGCAGGTTTTATAGCAGGGACAGTATTTCCTGAAACGTAAATCTGAATCTCTCATGAACTAAGCCATTTGTGAAGCCGACATCCATATAATATGTTTCAACTTATCCCAGCAACAATCTCTGACAGACGATCATGAGGATCTGATAGAAAGTCACATTACTGAATGGAAAAACATATCCCTCCACAGTCAGAACGTATTTTGCCACAAAGAAGCGTCAAACGCTTCCTGAAATGAAGGATTGGTTGACTATCCAAGATCAGGTCATCCCTACAAAAAAATATGTAAAACATAATAAAAGACGGATCTGTGGAGGACGATCTCTGTCGCCGATGCTCACTGAAGTCAGAGAGTATCCAGTATATTGTTAGTGGATGCGAGACACGAATGGAACATATTATTTGGAACGTCACAACCAAGATGCCAAGATTGTAAAGCGCGTTTTTTAGAGGTTTGGTTTTCAAATTGGCAACACTGTTTCTAGTGATTGTCAATTTGACAATTGATTTGTGGTCAGTACGTTTTGCCGTTTCACCATGAATAGACTTACGCCAGAACAATGCTTGCAAATTTTTTTGAGAATCATGGTTTAGTCCGTCAAATTTACCGTGCACTAAGTCCATTTTATGGTCGACATAAACGTCCATAGCAAGGTATTCGGAAAACCATGGATCGTTTTCGCATCACGCACACTGTAATTGATGATACGCATCCACAAAGACGCCATAGTGCGCACAGAAGAAGTAATTGCTGCTGTGGAGCGTAGTGTTGAGGAGGACCAGAATGAGTCTATTCGCCATCGTGCACAGCAATTGGAGCTGTGCCCATACACTTTGTGGAAGATTTTGCGAAAAGATCTTGGCTTACGAGATCCAGCTGATGCAAGAGTTGAAACAATGTGACCATTATGTGCGCCGTACGTTCGGTGAATGGGCCGAAAACAATATTCAGCTTGATCCGCTTTTTCAACGCAAAATTTTGTTCAGCGATGAGGTTCACTTTTGGTTGAACGGCTACGTCAATAGGCAGAATTGCCTAATTTTGAGTGGAGAAAATCCAGAAACCTTTGTTGAGGCGCCATTACATCCATTAAAAGTCACTATTTAGTTTACTTTATGGGCAGGTGGAATCATTGGCCATGATGACGGCCAGAAGGTTACCGTCAATGGAGAGCGCTATAGAGCCATGATGACTGACTTCTTCGTTCCTCAGTTGTTTGGTATTGATGTGGCAGAGCTTTGGTTTCGACAAGATGGCGCAACATGCCACACAGCGCGCGACACCATCAATTTATCGCGGGAAACATTCGATGAGCGCATAATTTTGCGTAATGGCCCTGTGAACTGTCCTCCACGATCGTGTGATCTCACACCTATGGATTACTTTCTTTGGGGATATGTGAAGTCACTAGTCTACGCCGATAAACCACAGACGTTGGACCACTTGGAAGTCAACATTCGCCGCGTTATTGCCGATATACGGCCTCAGTTGCTCGATAAAGTGGTCGAAAATTGGACTTCCCGATTGCGCTTCATGCAAACCAGCAGCCTGTTTGCCCGAAATCATGTTTAAATACTAATAAGCATAAAATTATCTTTTAAATAAAGCAAACAAAATAGCCATTAACATTATTTTACGTGTTTTATTTCATTTTAAATTTGTATACCTGTAAGAAAAACAACCTTTACATGAGGAGCTAGCTCTGATGTGTGTTGAAGCGAAGACTCCGCACTACAAGTACAATCCTAGTCCTGTCCTGGAAAATGCAATTCTTTCTATTTAACAACAATATTGACGGACAGGACGGTGGCACATAATAGACCTGATTTGGTGTAACATAGGAAAAAAGACCGGTATTACTTTCATAATAGATGTAGCCATACAAATTCCATTATTTTTTAATTAAAACTAATGGTCGAAAGTCTTATACTATGAAAATGAATTAACTGACCAGAAATTGCAAAAAATGATTTGATGAATCAAACCTGAACTCTTTAAAATAAATAGATATGGACAGAATCCAATTCAAGAGTAATGAGAAATAGCAATTATCAACTCTTAGTAAACTGACATTTTAGCACACTTTCCTTGTTTTATAATTATTTAACTCAAAAATCTTAATCTAAATGATTTGTGTATTTTCGTATTTTAATTTGTATCCAAAAGACAAAAATAATTATATTCGATTCTGCTTATTTATTTCACATTTTGGTATTTATTTTTTGGGTATTTTATATTTGGCAAAATTCATTTGCACTTCAAAATCTTCTACAAAGAAGCTGGGAAAACCAATTAGTAGTAAAATGATTCTCTAACTCTCAGCATACAAATACATTACATCATTCAAGTTATTTCACACACATACATACATATACACACGACTTCCAGTCACCAACTCCACATAAAAAATGGTTTATGCTCGTACATTATTCTCAATAAATTTTATTACAATGAGAAGAGGAAAAATAATTCATATTTTATCAAAATTCAGGACGAATTTACCGTGAATGACAGACGACGTGCGCAAGTTGGGAGAACTGAACCCACCGGCGCATTTCTGGACGGTTCTTTTCTTACTTTCCTGGGATTTCACGATTGCACTGCCAGCAATTCGAGATACTTTTGTTGTTGTTAGGGATTTGGATGTTCCAGCTTTTCCTTTCGATTTTAGGATTTTCTCCCCCATCCTTGCTCCTAATGTTCTCTCTTGAAAAGTTGCATGAGAAGAATGTTTCGGATGGTCTCATTGAAAACAAACAATTATTTGAATAACGTAAAATCAAACAATTAAAATCAATGTACTTTAATGAGAGTAATTTAACAATTAACATTTTAATTCAACCACAAGTATTTTACTTTTCTTGAAAACATTTGTTTCATCAATTTTGTTATTGAAAGACCTTTGAGAACTTATATTAAAATATTTAGGTAGCTAAAAGTCTAGAAAATTATTCAGCGTTTATTTGCAGTACTCGTCTGAAAACATGATCAAATACACAGTAAACATTTTTCCGTTGCGTAATTAATTATTTTGGTTTTCTGATTGAATGTTTAAAAATGGAATTCAAGGTTGCGTATGATATATTGGGGAAGTTGTATGTGTATTTATAGCTGCAAACGAGGTATGAATTCGCTTTCACTCTAATTGATGCTATAATTAATGTCCAGGTCACGTTTCATGTGACCGCGGTGTCATTAACGTGAGAGATAACAAAAGGAAAATTACGAAGGTTAGCTTACGATGTAAATTGCTGCAGTTTGTCATTGTAACAATTTGTTCAAACTTATAAGCAATACTAAAGCTGTGTAACTTCTTTTTTGGTCATGAAATATTACTAAAATCAATAATACTAAACTAAATGTGATTATCAAATGTTTGAAGGCAACATTTTATTTTAGAATAATGAGGACATTAAAAAGTTGATATTTTAAATATTTTTGTAGATTCACGTGACACTGAAAGTACATCTCTTTGGTATGAAATTGGTGATTTACATGAAGCACGAAGAAATGTAAAGAAATAAAAAATCTGAATCAAGTGCACTGCTTAATTCTTTGTGATATTTACCTTGAACATTTAATTGTAATAGGAGATACTGAAGGTAGAAAGTATGAATTGTATTTTAAGTATCGTCATAATATAATTGTATGGGTTACATTATTTAGAATATGATTTTATGTTGTTTTATTATTATAAGCATGCATAAAATTCTAATGTATCATGCATTGTGGTAGTGGGAAACGAGGCAAGAGTAATTTTAATGGTATTGATGAGTTTCCAATACCAATTAATAATGCAAACTATATTATCTAATTGGTATAAATTTAAACTTTCTTTTGAAATATGAAAGTTTTAATTCAAATGAATTTTATATTCAATTTTATTTGAACTTGATATAACAATTCAGTTGCTACAGATGCTTGCAAAAATACAAGGTAGTTTCTCTCCCAATTCTCAAAGCCTATAATTCATATCTTTACATCCAGTCACACAAATTTAACCCAATGAAATAAATACTAATTATGAAAATTATTTTTATTATAGTACTTCATTTAAATTCTCATGTGAGAGTATGCATCGTAACTTTTTGAAAACCCATTCATTCCGCAGAGATCGTTTGGAATAGTAGCAGACTCTGTTATTTCGAAAGACTTTTAGTGCGCCGTAAAAGCGACAATCGTGACGTGCGTGCTAAATATCGCTTCTTCACGCCTTATTTTTCACCTGTCATGTAATTTCTTTGGACACAGCCACCGCTGTGGCGAGCGCCAATTCTAGTTTTAGCTTCTGCCTTTGCCATCGCCTTCTCTAGCGCCACCCATGTCTCTAAGGTGGGGTGGGGGGATACTGGAAGTCTCTTCTACTATCAGTTGTGTCTGGAGGCAATGATTGCTTGTTCACGAAGGAAACGATGCCATTTTTAAAAAGTATTAATATCACACAAAAATTCTGGTCAGAAAATAGTTTAACATCAATGAACCTGTGATAAGAGTTTTTACCAAAACTTGGCAAGTTAGATATGTACTTGCAAAAGAGAAGAATAAAAAAAATCAACTTGTTTGAGAATGTTAAGGAGAAGAAACATATTAGCATGGTCTCTGAGATTGTCCGTTCTATTGTGGAGAGAGAGAGAGAGAGAGAGCAATATTTTTACAAGTAATGAAAAGAGTAAAGAAAAACTTACGGAACAACATAATAGAGATAATATAAAGACACAGGACATGTATATAATAATCAATGAGTATCTAGCTAATATTGTGGAAATAACAGATCTGTTTAAGAGGGAGATCAAATAAAATGAACTATTAAGGAACTAAAATATTAAGGGACTTTTTAATGACTTAGTCAAAGATAACATGGTCAAGACAGACTGACTTGAAAGAGAAAGGAGAAACAAAACGGAAATTGCATTAATTGGAAATTCGAAGTGGAGGGGGAGTAAAAATATTGAGGAATAGGAGAAAAGACAAAATTTAAACTGCTACTTCTTCCCTTCGTTACAATCATATACTACGCGCTGCTGTTTGAGTCTCTACTTCTTGCAGTGTCACTCTACGTATTTGTTAGTCGCGACAGATGACAATTTATGCTATTAGCACAGCCTTATCCCTCGAGATTTGCGTATCTTTTTCTTTCTTATTCCGTTTTCAGATAAACCTTCTTCAACCAACAATTTTTCTAAAGTAATGTTACAACACTTTTTTATAGTAGGAGAAAACGATTTACCAAAAACCAACTTTTATTAGTTCTTGATGAAATTACGTTTTAGGTTCATTGTTTTTTAAATTTATTATATGTAACTGACTCGTTTTGAACACCTAGACACTTTTTGGAGCATCGCTCCAGCAACATCGCTGGTGGGTATCACTCTCAGACGCTCCGTGGGATTTACCCCAGTCGCACTCCAAACGTTGGCATCTCTAAGGCATCGACAACAATATGTCGTTAATCACAATCCAATGCATTTCTTACGGGAAAAAGCTCGGAATAATTTCTTATTTTTAACGTGGTATTATGTCGGATATGAATAATGTAGGGATTGTGCACACTTTTGAATCAAGGCCTAAACGGCACAATAATTTTTATTGTAGAATAGCTTTGTGAACCCTGCACGGCACTCGAGTATAATTGATCTTGCATCTTTTGTGTTCTTATTTTCTAATAGTTGCGTTTTGAATTATTTCTTTTTTTAACTTCTGTAAGAGTACTGTCTATATTCGTAGTCAAAACCACGCGCTTCCATCCTGTCTTATTCACCTAACCCCAAAGCTTAGGGTTCGGAAAGGTGCGACGACGGAATAGACGCACTGAAAATGACATCATCGCCAAAAACATACACCTACAGAGTTCTTCAGTTGTTGGACATACAAATTTAGCGACTAAAATATCCGAGGTTGGCACACTATTGCATTTAACTTCTCGAACTAAAAATTTCCAGATGGTTCTACAGACTTTATTTTTTTTAGATTATACACAGGTTTGAATACCACTCACACATCCATTATATATATAGACAAATTATCTCTCTAGAAACCACTGCCCAAAGAGAAATATCACTGATTATTGCGGAGCCGAGAGGAACCTCCGGCCGTACGGGCGGAGGGAGCCGGTTAGTCTCTGAGGCAGGAACACGTGGCAACAAGCAAATTATTTATTATTCAAAAATGAAAGAAATTAAATCCTACTCAATAATAAAGAAAAAAAAATCATTCTTCCATTCGAGATTCTTCATTTTCGGAGTAAGACAAGCAGCCCAGAAGCCGCAAAGTTGAAGAACGTTGTAGCCTCCTTGCACGCGAGTAGTGTGCCCGATGCCGGCGCAAACAGTCGCCTCTGCCCGGTCCACCTACTTCTTCTTGCGCACGGGGTAGAATACCCGAGGCCGGCGCGAACTGTCGTCTCCTTTCCCTCCTTTCTTCACGCCTGTCTTGCGTCTCCGATGCCGCCGAAACAGTCGCCTCTGTCGCCACCTCCTTCGCCACACCGCCCTCTTCGTATTGGCGGCGCGGGGTTGCGATTCGCCTGTCGCTGGCGCTGTGCTGCTCGGCAAGCCGCGCGCTCTCTCTGAGCGGGAAGCGGAGCGAGAAACACAAATATCATTTCATGGGATTTATGGTTTTATCCCATTAAGTCTCTCTCTCTCTCTCTCTCTCTCTCTCTCTCTATATATATATATATATATATATATATATATATATATATATATATATATATATNTGTGTGGCAGGTATAGTCGTACATAACTCCGGAATGCCTGGAGCAATTTCAACCAAACATGGTATACAAATAACGGACTATAAGGCAACAAACACTGTGGGGGTATGATAATCATATCTATACATAGATAGATTAAGCGTACTCAGCGCTCTAATATAGTCAGAAAGAGAGGTGCCTATCGATTTATTATATTATTTTCCACCGAGGAGTGTTTTGAATAAACGAAGACATTAAAGGATGAATGAAAAGGTGCTGAGATAACCAAGTATGTATAAACTGTTATTTCTAATTATTCCTAGTTTTTGACAGCTGCAATGGTATAAAAATTCGTATTTTACCAAAACGGATAGAGGGAGGAGGACCCTCCCTCAGCATCGTCCCCGTAATCACCACCACTGATGAGTAGTATAAGGGTAGATTTATTGTTCTCTCTCATCCTGAGAGTGCGAAAATGCGGTTTCAGTCTCACGCTCGGTCGGTTTAAGTGAACCATAAAATTGTGGTTAGAAGCTCATAGTGACCTGAACCCCGTCATTTAAATAACGGGGACAATTAATAAATAATTATAAAAATTAAATATATGCAGCTATTTTGTTACAGATTAGTTTTCGGAGTTGAGATAGCTAATGAATCCATCAATAAACAGTTTGCGCATACAACAATATTTTCCTATTCATGTTTTGTTTTTGATTGATTCTGAGGCTTATTTTATTTATTCAGAAATGTATGTTGCCGTGACCAAAATAAATACGTATCTTGTTTTATTATTCTTTTTTACCGTACCACATAATTCTTTTTTCAGAAATATCTTGTCAAGTAACGAGTAATTCCTCTCAAGGTGATGAATATCGTTGTAAGTAGTCTAAAAATACAGCGGAATTTATTTTCTGTGTTCAATTAGAATTTTGGACATAATGTGAAATAATTTTTATGTAATGGCTCTGTCAAGTGTTTGAATTCCTTATATACCATGCGTTTTTCTAGTACGAGGTTAAACATGTCTCAACGGTATAACTTATAATTTATGACTCCACGAGAAGGCTTGAAGTACCACAGACGATGAATTATGGATCGATATTATTCAGTTGTGTTAAAATCGGGGGGATGAAGGGGTTCTCCTTCCCTCCCTCAATGTTTGAAAATTGAAATAATTTGTGCAATTAAATGATTAATCATTCTTGATGAAAATATAATAGCAATTTCCAAACTGCAATTTATAATTAATTCGCATAGTTAATGATTACTACATTTTTCATTTATTCTATGATTTAATATTGGATAAATAACTCAGTATTATAACTTTTTTGCTCAAAAACCTTCATATCTGACTTGTCTTCACACTGCGTTATTTACGCTGTTATTTTTGTTTATCATTTTCCTTCTTCTTTTCACTCGTTACATTGCCGAAAATCTCCTTTTATGTCCACTTCCTTCTATCAACTCGAAATCTTTCCTGTGCCCATGAGCTTTCCTTCTCCTCGGATTCTCTTATGTCCCTATAGTTGTCCACTCCTCATGCTCCTTTTTCTCATCATCCCGGCAATAATTGTCACGTATTTCTGATATTTACTATACATATCATTCTTGAATAATCTTTTAATATCCAAATTTATTGCTTCTCGTCTTTTTCTTTTTCTAACAACTCACATTCCCACTGGACATGTTTTACCGTCTCTTAACTTTTTTCATCTGTTTCGTATCGTCTTCAAGAAATCATAGAAGTTTCCATGTCCGTAAATGTATCATGTGAGATCTAAACCATGGTAAGTCGAAACCACCTCCTATTCTGCATCCTACATGTAACATTCTCTATGTTACTTTGACGTGTAGACATGCGTCAGCCTTCTCCTCTCGCTCTTTTACCTAGTATCCATTGAGTAGTTCATTTATTAGTTTCCTTCCTCGATCCTTTGTCATCTTGACTTATTTCCACTCCAATTTAATGATATAAACTACAACTTACGAGTATGCAGTCTTTAAGATATTTATTTCCCTACTGTTCGCTCTCTCTTCCTCACCCATATGTAAATCAAGTTCGCGCCACAGAATTAAGGTAGGAAAGTTGAAAATGTCATTATATTTTTTGACTGATCAGATCATTTTCCTAACTTCCTTCAAAAAATTACTCGAGTTGACGAATAATCTTGGCTTGGTTTCATCATCACATTTGGACGTATCTAGTAAAATTAAAAGGAGTGTTACACCATGTACGTCATAACGTTTTAAGGAATAATTTCTGAAGCATCAAATATGTTCTACGTTTTGAATGACCACAAGTTTATTTTTTTTTACAAGCTCATCACGGAGTTTTGTCAAGTGAGAAGAACACATTAATGAATAATATACCATGTCGGAGCGAAATGCAAGGAGAATACAATGTTTTCTTTCAATCGTACCCTTTGATACGATCAATTGTATCCGAGACAATACTTCAATATTTTGAGTTTTTATTGAAAATTTTCACACTTGTAAAACATCTAACCACTATCAAGAATTTGTGCCAAATTGTTTGAAAACTGAAAGATATTTGGGAGTATTTTCGTGCTATGTATTGGTGCACTGCATTGAGGGGCGTGGAATACCGTCCCACTATCAAGTGTGCACTGTTCTGATCATTTTGAGAATTTACCTGATTTTACCCACCATTATTTCCGTAATCAGGGAAAAGTTCTGGGTTCAATGAAAAATAACGTCAGTAATTATCAGTTAAGTGCTCACGCCTTGGGTCTTCAAAAGCTGACCACGAACTCATACCCATAGTAAGAGTAAGAGTAGTAACATTATTATTCACTAATGCATCTTTACGACCCCTTCACATTGGGATACCCCTATCTGGACTTCTACATTAACTCTGACCCTAGCTCTCTCTCTTCTCTTAGCTCAGGCACGGTGCCAACAGTAAATATTCTTTACCTTGGGGTGCTCTTTAGGGGAACGCTATTTCCGCTGAACACGCCCACTTTCCTCTTTTCCGGAACCACCATCGTCGCCTCCGTTAACACACTTCTCTCGCAGTTGGTAAGAATATATTGCTTGAAAAAAGTCGTTCTTGACGATTCGGCCTTAACTTGCAATACCGTTTTACCTTGTGTTCCTAGTCTGACGTGAAACAATCTATCACATTTTAAGGTTTCCAATATTGTATTTATAAATTTCAGAACATGAAAATACATTAAAAGAACAGCACTTCTTCTCCCTTATTAATCCCGTCCTAGACAGGGTCGGCGTAGATGGGGATGGTAGATGGGGAGGATACTTGATTTGACTGGCTGGGGAATTTCAGGGTGCCTTATACCCTTGCCGTCGCACCTCCCAGGGGGCGTGTGATTAATGAATTATATGGGGGTGAATGATAATGAGTGAATGTTGTGGTGGAATGATAGGCAGGGGAAACGGGAGGACCCGTTCGTCCACCACCTCGAATTCTACTTGGATCGGACCGGGTTCAACCCTGCGTCCCCAAAGGTAGAAGGCGAGTGCGTTATGTACTTCGCCACGGGTCGCCTCACATTATAAGAATAGCACAATATACAATAACACCTCGTAGGCGTTAGGTTTGAAAAATAAAATACGAAATAGAAGTTATGTTCAGCGATAATAACTTTTGCCTTCTCTTTTCGATATTTTCCTATCATCATGAGGAAAAATATAGTATATTTATCGTAGTATTCATTATCGGCGATGATAAAATGGGCGAGACATTCTTTAACTGAATAAAACCCTAGGTCAAGCTGTTTAAAGGTAAAGGATGGGCGCGGTAAATGCATAATAAGGAAGAAATCGTCCACACTTCTCGTTATTACTCATATAGAATATATTAAAAAAAAATTAATGTTTAAAGATACTAATAGTGCTTTGATTAAAATATTGGGTAGAGGAAAAAGGAAAATACCTAAAAAATATATTGCTTGATGAAAAATAGTGGGAATTGGAACAATTCTATAGCATTTGAAAAATATAGTTGCATATGTTACACAATAATATATACAGAAACCGATAGATAAAAATCTGTCGTCCTCATGCATTTTACTTTCAAAGAAAGTAAACGAACAAGATTTTATTGAGTTTGATTTTTTCGTTAACGTATGAAAATAGGTTTAATATTTTTATTATTCCTTTTTACATGCATGTTGTTTTTGTTCTATTTTGTTTTTAATAGTTTTATTTCTAACTGTACGAAACCTTGGCATAACTGTGTTCAATATCTCTATAGCCCCATCTTGACCCGGGTTTTGGTCCTGTTTTCCTCTGGGTAGTGGCGGATTTTCCTTGAATATCATTAATAATTTTGTTTTACTAATCTCGAATTTTTACTGCACAAGTATCTACAATTTATTTTGGAATAATAAATGGATAACAGTTTGTATTTATTAAATAATTTCTTTTATAAATATTAAATCCGTCTTGGGCGCTTGGTCACAAATGATGTGATGGTCCCTTGCTTGTATCCGGAGAGCAACTTAACTTTCTTACCACCCACGTGGTCACACGCAGTTTGCAACTGCTTTTTTGACAATAAAGTTTATTGATAAACTAGTTTGACGTTGAATTTAAAAAATGATTCTTTAACGTGCGAACTATTTTGAAAAAAAAAAATTATTTGAAAAATGCATCAATTTAAATAATTACATAGTACAGTTTTAATATCTTGTATCACATATTAAGGTCAGAAATACAATATATTGGATTAAAATGAGTATTTATTACATTTTACTTCAGTAGTTTCCAGACGCGTTCACATTTTCTGAAATCCTAATCTTGTTTTCTAATGACTCGGCCATTATGATCCTTTTTCAACACCATCAAGGGTACTTAGGTAGTCCTGCATCTGCTGCCCGTAAATTGAACGCCCTTTCCTGAGTAAAGAGGTTAGGTGTTGTAACGTATGACCCTTGGATTCATTTCCCTCGTCTCACATCCTTTACCTTCCTATCTCTAGAGGATTATTCGTTAAAATATTCTCACGGTTTAAGTGGATCACTTTATGGCGGAAAAGCAAACTAATTCCATTGTCTTTGAAAAAAACGGAACTGTTAAGAGATAATAAGTATCCGAAGAGGAAATTACAATGTTGAAATTAACCTATTTTGCGGTATAATTCTTGCATTTTAGACGTTCAACGTTAACGGCTTATTTAAGTAGTTAAGCGTTCAACATAGAGAATATATCTACACTAACTTTCTTGGAGTTTAAATTACCCTATCCAGTTTATAGAAATAATATATTTTGAAGGATTAATTATAAATATGACTGGCGAAATGTTCTAAATCAGTTTTCTTTCTACTTGTGAACTAATTTAGCATTTAATGTCTAACCAATGTATTTAAATTTTTTTAATGTTCTGGTTATAAGTAAAGAGAACATCTATTAGGTAGATAATTATAGACTAAAATTGGAACTAGAACAAGGATTGACTTAAGAACCTTCTGCAATCTATATTCTGCATATTAGTTTTAATACTCCGTGAACAGTGCGGTTCAATGATTGAGTACAATAAACAACACTTATTTGCCCATTTAGCACTTTGCCTTATAAATAAAACTGTATTAAGAAAATATGGATAAATATGAGGTATAAAATTTGTTTTTAATCTATGAATGTTAATATTTGTAGAATACTCCTATAATTTGCTATAACTGTAAACTTCAGTCGGAAACAAACAACAAATTTGTAACTATTCTAGTTTATTCAAATGATGTATTTTGTACATGAACACAAACAATATAATTTTTAAAATTGATCGTGTTTGGCCAGCGAGAAATGGAGTGTAGTTTCGAAGAACCGTCAAAGCTAAAACGAAACATAACTTAATGATTTCGTGAATGCTTTAATAACATCTTAAACTTGAACGATGAGCATCATTTTTATTCCTTCAAAGAGGATTCGGTGTAATCCGGAGATATGACTTTCCGGATGGCAAAGGCATAACTGTTATTCCCTTTGGGAATAATGATTGCGCCTCGTCTTGTTTAACGGACGGAAGCACCATGCAGTCGTTCCCGAATTTCCAATCAGCCGGTGTGGCGACCTTCATTTTGTCTGTGAGTTGAAGAGAATCGACGGCTCGAATGATTTCGTCAAAGTTACGCCCTGTCGTGGCAGGATACAACATCGACAGACGTAGTTTCTTATCAGGTCCAACGATAAAAACTGCCCTGCACGTGAGAGGGAGGCCGTCTTTGTCCTTCTCAGCGGGATCCAACATTCCAAGAGAGACAGCTAATTCCCTCTCCTCATCAGCGATGATCGGGTAAGGGAACTCATTTTGGTTCCCGTAACATTTGATGTCTTCGATCCATTTGTCGTGAGCGCTCACAGGATCACACGAGAGAGCGATTGGTTTTACATTACGCTTCTCGAATTCGGGTTTCAGCTCGGCCACTTTGCTGAGTTCGGTTGTGCAGACTGGAGTGAAGTCCGCAGGATGTGAGAACAATATGCCCCACGAGTCTCCCAACCAGTCGTGGAATTGTATCTGGCCGGCTGTAGTTTTAGCTTTGAAATTCGGAAATAGATCTCCTAAGTTAACCATCTTCACTCGATTCGGTTTTCACACACTTCAGATTGTAACTGAAGTTCACGAGTTATATATCATACACAAAATTTAGGACAAATATCTGACTGTTCTATAGCAACCAAATAATAATCCAAAGTCATTCTTGGCCAACCGTATTCAAAAGAAGAAACATATATTTATTCTGTTTCAATGTTTACCTTGTAGTGAGTAGTCTTGTGAACAAATTTTATTCCTTCAAAAATTTGAATGTTGCTTTATTGTATTTAACCGTGTATTAGCGTTCTGTTCATTATGAATTGTATTGGACCATTCGTGTGTGAAAAGACCTCCTATAGAAATATGAAAATGTGGCTTTTAATCTCATAGTGACCGTGCATAACCTCATCAGGTGGCGTTTGAATCTTTGTCCTCAAAGGATGAGAAAACATTGATAGTTTTCCTTTTTACGATGTACAAATATAACACTGTTTATTTACACTCAGTGAAAAATAATACTTAATTGGTGGAACAGTTAAAACAAATCTGATCTTCTAAACATTTAATTTATTCACAGTACTTTTTACCTGAATGTTAAAGGAAAATATTATGTAAATTTAGGTTAGTTATTCCGGTGGAAATACCTTCAGGAAAAACTAGTGTTATATGATTGAACTATAGAGCGAGATATACTCAAATAAGCCAAACACTAATGATTGGAAATCTCTACTACTTCATTATAGATTTTAACTGCATGCGAGTTTGTATCAAGTTTTGTATATATTTAGTATATGTTTTCAAGTTTTCTGGCTTAAACTCAATGTAATATTTACGGTCTTTGTTGTCTCTTCCATACCATGTGTGGAACTAATTTTACCTAAGTAGAAAACCAGTCGCGTTTTACACGTAGACCTTCCGTACTACGTACATAACACGTTCTGAAATTTAAGTTACGATATTTTCTTTTCTACATCCGGACTCAGGTTTTGTCGATATTGGTAATGATTTACCTACATTTATTTTGAACGTGTTTGGAAAGTACTAAGCTTTTATTACCTAGATTTCATTGCGCCGTATCTTTGCCCTAGACTTCTGAAATAAAAGTGGCCATTTTTCTTTCGAGGTGTGTGATTGCCTCACGGAAAGTCTTAAATGTAAAAAAAAAAATGTTTTTATATTTTTTGTTATCCTTGGAAAACATATAGGGTACAAATACATCGTAAGCGGATGCAAAAGTTAAAGTAACTAATATTCGAACAATAAAATTGAAGTGAATTTATGAGAGCGTAATTTTTGCTTCAATGGGCTAAAACAGTTAACCTTTTATTTTTAGTCAGGTGTAGTAACCCCATGTAGTTTTATTCTATATAACGAAAAATAGTACTGTGAATTACATTTATGAAAACAATGAACAACTTCGAAACAGTCAACAGCCAGGTGAAAATGGGGACGGACCGGGACTCGAACCCGGGAGGTCTTGCTCAGACCGCAGGTGAGCTGGCCACTGCACCACCCGCCTCGACTTCCAAGTCCATACACAAAATTGTATGGTGCAGTGACCAACACACCGGCAGCCAGAGCAGGGATTTCGGGTTCGAGTTCGAGTTCCGGTCCATTGCAATTTTTACCTAGTTGCTGACGCTGCAAACCTTCCTCCACGAGTAGGTACTCGGAAGTTTTGAGTTAAAATCTCCGAAACAGGTTTTGTATCATTCGTCCCATTCCTGCTTGACTAGGAGCGCACAACTAAGGTTGAGTTGTTATTATAAATAAATCAAATCAAATTTTTTACTGAAGTCATAACAAACACGCCAATTATACTCTGATAAATATTGTAATTACTTAGTACCTAGCGCATATAACTGTCCAATAAGTATCATGTTTTAAAAAATCTATTCATTTCTTGTGGGGAAGATTACAACCAACACAAAGTCACATCTGATGTATTTTATTATGATTTTACACAATTTACAAATATTACATTTCTAATTCCAGTCATTTGGTGTTTTACCTGGGAAGTTTCGTGAAGTTTTTTCCCCTTCCCCCATGGTTTTGAGGGCTCCGATTACGAATTTCAACTTTGTAACCTTGAGAATGTTTGGAAAATATGAAAATAGTATCAGAAATATAAAAAAGCGTCCAATTTAGGTTTTTGAACCATTTTGTAGAAAACTGTGTTATACGAAGAATAAATAATTCAGACAAAAAAGGGAGTAAGTATGGTGTCGAAAATTTTTTATACTTTCTTTTTTGTAGTTAGACATTTTTTATGAATAGTGTTTAGTTTTGAGTTCGAAGTAAAGAAACCTAATCATCTAAAAACAAAAACAAAAAGGAGCAAAGTTTCTAAATGTCTTAACTATTTTCAGACAATAGTTCCCAAAATGTTCGAGTATATATTTCAACGCCCTCTAGCGTGCTAACAACTCATTTGAGAGAAAACGCTCAAATGTATGTTACAGGAAATTATATGTAGTTTATTTTTACAAAAGGGATGATTTCTTCGTAGAGTGCAGTTTTTATTTAATGAATTTAAAACCAAAAACGAGATCATTTTTTTCAATCATTGTAATCAGCGGACCCGAAATCAAAGAGCAACAAAAATCAGATCTTCTGTAATACGTAACGTGTAGATTTGAGTACTAAACTGACAATAACATGAGCGGATCGCCATCGAGACGATGCGTTATCTATCTACTTATCTTTCAATGCAAAATGTTTCCTGCAGTTGCTTTAATTCACTGTTTGACATTCGTTAATCGATAGCAGTGCAGTACGGTTTCGACTTGTGCAATGATTCAGTCTCATAGTGATTGTCTCTTTTGACGCTGAAACTATTTTATGTGTGATTTCTTTCATGTGTCGTTTAAAACAAGAAATTGAATGTGGTCATTGCATTATTTCGTTACAATGTTATTTTGTTTTAAATGGTACGCGACCCAGAAGTACTTACGTTGCATCTGTCATCATCTAGTGTGCGTCTGTATTATAGTCATACGCTACATCTTGGACAACCTCCATCAACTATCGCAGGTTAGACATCCCAATTTTCTGAGGTAAGAGTAGAACCTCGTATAACTATGTCACACTGCATAGTTTTAGTTATAAACTAGCAAGGGCAACATTAACAGGGTTCTCGTGTTTCGTGAGAATTATTTCAAGTAGTTCAGCAGCCCTTGATATTTTACACACACTTGCTAATCCAGAACATTCAAATATTTGCAGTTTCAATTTGTATTGAATTTTAATGTTTTAAAATAAACTGACAAAACATCCATTACGAAGAGATGCACGCGTAGCCAAACGGTAGTGTCGCTTTTGCCACAAAACAGTTGTCACAAAGGTGTGTTGGCGTGGCTGATACAGGCTGCAACGGGATGAAACAGACGATTTTTATTTGATGTTGGTGAAGGTATCATGATTTGAAACGTTTATCACAAGTCTGAACTAAAATTATGTGACTATGGCAATTAAGTGTGAAAAAGATATTTTCATGTGCATGTTTTTTAAATTATTGCTTAGCTTATCGAGTTTCCTAGTTTAATTTTCTTATTTTTGTTAAGTTTGATGCGTGTTTTTGAACTTAAAACGCGTATTATTAGTCCAAAATTTACAAATGTATGTAGAAGATTTCTGGATAGGACGGAATACCTCATACTCTTACTGTAATGACACTCCCCTCGAAAACTTAAAAGTCTTGAAAGAATTGTTTTCGTCGTTATTTTTTTGTAAATTGCTTAGCAAATCTTGGTAATATTTTAGTTTTCTCTCGTTTTCAAATATAAGAATATGTTTGTTTTATTCGCGGTGCTCATCCGAGCATCCCTGAAGCTCAAACATTCCGGAAGGGAACATACAGAAATATTTGCAGGAAATAAACTCTATTGATAGAGTTAGCAATCTAGTATTAGTCGACGTTGCATGCTTTACTGCTGATGTTAAAATACTTTAACTGACTTTTAAGAATAGAAAGCATAAAAAAGTATCCTCGTCCATAAATGGGGTTTCAGAAATAACCAAAATCATTGTACACGTGAATTGAAATATCTCAGAATCATTGAGCATATACCAATAAATCAACAAAAGTGTGTTTGTTATGAAGCGATATAATTTCAAACCTGAATTGTATTCCACGTAGAGAACAATCTTACAACCACCGTGTCCTTTTAAATTTAAAACTTTTTGTCATAGAATTTTCTCTCTAAATATTATCTTGTTTGATCCAGAGCTTTTTCGATGGAATATCAAACACCACCAGGTCAGACAATAATGTTGATAGTTTCATATAATGTTGGTTCCAAATATACGACAGGACCAGATTGATGGTTTGATAGTTCTTGAATGAAAAATACAGTTGAGGTAAAAACTTTATGGAATTGGTACGAAATGTAGAAGTCTAAAATATGTTGCGTGAGAAAGAATACAACATGATTTTTGTGGGAGTTCTTTGAGTTGCGGAATGTTCCGGTTTTCAGAATTTATCTTTTATGATATATTTATTGCTGATATTTATTGCATAAACCATATTTATTGCTGATCCAAAATAAACTGCGCTGTGCCACAACAAGGGACAGCGCTATAACGTGGGCACGAGCGGAACAGATCCGCGCTCCATGAGAACGCTCGACCCGAAGTAATACAAACTGAGAAAGTAAAAGTTGATCAAGGTTGGTGTAAAATATTAACGAGTGAGGGAGATAGTTGAAATAAAGTTCGACGCGACGAACTGTGACTACGGGCGGGTATGAGACGAAGCAGATAAGGCGAGATGGGAATTCACGCGATGCTATGAAGAGACGAGGTGATGAGTGAGTGGACCATGAGATATGAGTGACGCTCAGACGTGATACCTCTTTGCGATCAATGATCTTCATTAGAGCCCGCGTCACGTCCTTGATTTATAGCCTCGCTTTAAACACAGCGAAGTGGGCTTTAAAAGTTCTCCGTGATCTAACATTCTGCTCACAGTGCCTTAAAAGTTCTTTCGGCTCTCTCAGCGGTGATGTATCGACATTGCCTGCGGGCACACACCTCGGGCGAGCGGTGATCCTGCAGCGTGAATTATTAACTTTTTCTTCTTCGACTACACCTCCTTCCTTTCCGTGTTGCACTGCTCGAGGTTTGAAGACCTGGCCTTGCACACGCCATCTTTCCTTCGTTCAGTCCTGTTCTGACCTTGATTCGATCCTGAAAGGTTTTCAAGGGCAGTGAAGAAGGTTCAACTTGCATGAGTATATTAGGAGAAGAAACTGTACGGCACGGTTCTCTAGAAGTTCGTTTTACGGTGGAGAGCGAGCAGTATGTTTAAAGCACCTCAATAGAAAAGGGGAACTTGTAGAGCTAGGTAATGGAGAATATATAAAGACAAAGGACGTATAACACAATGTTTAAGGATTATGTAATGAAGATAGTACAAACAAGAGATATGCTAAATAAGGAAAATTAAAATAAGTTCAAGAACTATAAAGGAACAAAACACGAAAGGAACCTTGTAGTGACATTGTCAAATGCAAGGTGATAAATATAGACTTGAAAGAAAATGATGATAAAAAAAAGATGAAGGGAAGGTCTAGTGGTGGCAGAATTTGCGGACGGCAGTGTCGTTAATACTTTTGTTAGTGAAACTATAGGAACGACCTTCTTACAGCAGACAAGTTCATTAAATTTTTATAGTCACTGCAAGATCAAAATCGTTGAACTTCACTAAACTTGTAATGTTATGTAAGCCCATAACGTTTCGTCTCATGTTAGGAAAATGCACACCAACTACATAATCTTGAATTATATAAAACGTTTTGAACTTATGGAAGTTTAAATTATAATTTATTAATTTTCTGAGCAATGTTAATTAAACCACATAACAAAGATAGATATTGCATAGCACATTTAGTGAAGTTCGGTGATATTGATATTGCAGTATTGAATATTTATTTGGTCGTTTGACTTCTTTAGGTTCATTTTCAGAATCATTTGTAGACATTCCACCTATATTGGTCATTCAAGTATTATTAATTTCGAATTTTAGTTATTTTTACAGTTTTTATTTATTAGCAATATTTTTGGAATACTTTACAGAATTCATACCTGCACGTATTCGTTAAATCACTATTCTTTTACAATCAAGTCCATATACAATTTGTTAATCTTCTATTGATATTATTACTAGCAGGTAACCAGTTTTGTTCTAAAATTAGGGACACATGCCATAATTTTGTCGTAGGGTGCAGAAATGTGAAACTCCTCCCTCCAATGTCTATGGGACATATGATCGGAATAGATGGGATGGAACTTTGCTTGCTTCCGGGGAGTAAATTAGTTAATTGAATTACTTAATTTAATTAGGTCATTCAGTAGTTTGTATATTTATTAAGGGGCCTTTAGTTCAATGGTTCTTAATCTTCAATGGTTCAGTGCATTAATGGGAGGTTGGCTAGCCTGCTCCTGGCGTTTGCTACGGTTGTGAATGAGCTCTCTGTATTTTTCAGTTTAATCTTCCTAATTATTTTATGTTTCTCAAGTTTGTGTGATTAAGATTGTATTTAGTTCCTACCTTTATTGTAGTGAAAAATTTGTTTGTTTTGTGTGTGGTAAGTGGAAAAAACATTAAAAACTTTTTGTAAGGTTTAGCAAGCCTAACGGGCCTAGCATACATCGTATTGTTTTCATTCATGTGTTCCTCAAACATGTGATAAAGTTTACGTAAGTACAAACGGAATCATTAATTTAGTTTGTTAGTGCATTAGGAGTAAAACATTAGGGAGCATTTAGATTTTCTCGTACACATTCTACCACATAATAATTAAATTTTCAAAGAAACCCTGCCCTATTGTTGCCATAATTTGTTGTTTTCGTCGTCATAATTTCATAGAATTATTACATCTCTTTCCTTGATTTTTTCGTATTTATGTACATTTTAACTTAATATAGAGTAGTTATTGTCGAATTAATTAACCTCCAGTTGTCGTCCTAAATAATTATTTCTATCATTTTTGTCGTTGGTTTGTTTGTGTATTTATTTATTTAATATCTCATTTGTAACTTCCGTAGTAATAAATATATTATTATACTAATATCCGTCATTCAGTGTTAGTTGTCAGTTTTCGTGTATTCTCATTTGCTTTTGTCGTTAAGTTGCTAACCAACTCACAAGAATCGCATTCCTCAATTCATTTAAAGCTTATCTTTAGAATGCGTTATATTGACACATGTATCAGTGCGCTGGAAGAGGTCAATAAGAACACGATCGGCGGTTGGACTACAGTTAGGAATTCTCGCCGTCCTTCCAACTGCTATCACCCGGTTAGACCAACGAAACATACACCACCCTGAATCTTCTCTTAGAATAGGTTTAGTGTGTTGAATACATGTCCCAGTTTCTTCCCTCACCTACTCGTTTCATTCCCTCCGGTCCAAAACCCAAACAGCTTCACAAACCACACACTGGTAAGCACAGCCGCCCAAAACCACGTAAAACACAGAGATGAAGCCAACACTTCCACGCAGAAATCAAAGGTGCTCATATTAGCTGATTCGCACGGTCGTCAGATGTCCTCCGTTTTGCGAGGATTGCTTCCTAGCCAGTTCTCAGTCTCCGGTTCCTTTAAGCCAAACACTCGTTTGGCTGAAGTTATTCAAGAACTGGACACCTACACTAAAAGAACTCACAGAGCGGGAAACAGTAATCATCATAGGTGGGCAGAACGATATTAACTTGGGTGGTCATTTCAACTCGTCTGAACATCTACAGAAACTAAAAATGGCCTCTCAGCACACAAACATAGTACTCTCTAGCCTGCCTTCACGGTTCAACGTTCCACAAATAAACTACGAAATTAACCTGGCAAACATCTCCCTAAAACATCACCTGGCAGACACAAAAATCACATTTTTTTATTTGCAACCACACCTGAATGCAAAGGACTTTACCCAGCACGGCTCACATCTGAGACCGTACGGAAAACATAACTTCGGTTCTCTCCTAGCTTCACATCTGACCTCGCATCATCCACCTGCCCCTTTACCCACTCCTACACCTCCTCCTGCACCTACCTCATCTCTTCCTCCATCTCCCTCTGCTCCTACCTCATCACCACCTCTTCCTCCTCTACTCCTATCTCCACAACCTCTTCTTCCCCTATCCCCGTTCTTCCACCTACGCTTCATCTTCCATGTCCTTATCAATTCCTACATCCACATCTCCTCCCGTCCCCATACACAGTTACAACTTGCGCTCAAGTGTACGATGTGGTACTCGAAGGTGACAATCGCGTTTGAATGCAGCGTGCGGGCTTGATCCGGAACTAGCAGCTGTTCCAAATTCAAATTCTCCTCCACAATTTAACTTCGATTCCATTTCTCGAGAATCATCAACTCTGCGAAAATAAAATAATTATATTTTCATCATAATGTCCAATCCATTTCAAACAAATTGTCAGACATTGAAATTCTGATGCACAAAAGTCCATTCGATTTGCTATGACTCACAGAACATTGGCTTTCAACTAACAACATCAATGATTCTGCTATTTCTAATTATTATTTAGCCAGTTCTTACTGTCGGCTAAATGTTAAAGCAAAAAATCCCCACGCAGGTACATGCATCTACGTTCGTAATGATATTTTAACTTCTCCACTGCCAGGCTACGAGAACTTCTGCGTAGATAGTATGTTAGAATTTTCTGCAGTTAATCTGACCGGCACCGGTACTGCTTTTTTTGTGTATTTATAGACCTCCTCAATCAGGTCTTGACATATTTTTTCGCAACTTCGAAATTATTTTAAAACGTATTACACGTAAATCTACAAAATCTATCGTTACATGTGGGGATTTCAACACCGATTTCCTGAGGACATCCGACTCCGCACATTCACCAATTAATGTAGGAAATTATCCACCAATATCTTTACTACCCACTTTCTCAAAAATTATAGAAAAATTGTTTTATAAGCGACCACTAGATTTTTTATCAAAAAATAACATTCTCTCTGACAATCAACATGGTTTAAAAAAATTCTTTTCATCTACAAGCGCCATATTTTCTCTCTTAAACGATGTCACACATCTCTTGACCGTGGAGAAAATCCTCAGGGTGTTTTTCGTGATTTATCCGAAGCATTCGATGTCATCGATCACGGAATTTTCCTTTCCAAATGCATTCTTTAAGCATTCGTGAACTTACACATAAACGGCTAACTTCTTATTTAAAAGATAGATATCAACCGGTCGAAATATCTTATACTAAAAATAAAATACTTGAGCGTTGTCTTTCAGAAACAAAACCACTTACTTGCGGAGTATTCCAAGGTCCAATTCTCGGTCCTATACTCTTTTTATTGTATGTGAACGATATGTCATCATCCAAATCAGATTGTAAAATGGTTCTTTTTGCTGATGACATTAATTTACTATGTAAACACGCGAACGCTCAAAAAGGTTTGTCTAAACCTTCGGCTTGATTCCATGCAAATCGTCTCATTGTAAACACAGTGAGACATTGTAAACACAGTGAACATTGTAAACACACAAAACAGTGTCTATGTCATTTCACAATAGTATCACAAAATCTTTACCCCAGGTTTCTCGAACGAATCACAATTAAAAACTGTTATGAACACAAAATTCTTAGGTCTCTATATACAAGACAACCTAAAATGAAATTGTCATGTTGACAATCTTAATTCCCAATTAAGCAAATTGTGTTACGTATTCCGAATCTTAGTTAACGTAATAAGTCCTCGAATTTCCCTTTGCGTATATTTTTCAAACTTTTACTCCCATTTACGTTACGGCATTACCTTCTGGAGCAATTCCGGTCAGAACATTCAAACTTTCAGAATTCAGAAGAGAATAGTTCGGATAATTTTAAATCTCACCCCCGAATCTCTTGTAAACCTTTATTTAAGGAAATAAATATTTTAACTCTTCCCTGCATTTATATTTATGAAACAGTCGTGTTTGTTAAGACCGAATTACTGAAGTGCCACCGTTGCGTCATACGAAACAATCTCGTTCACGAACACAATACTCGCAATTGTAATAATATTCATCGCCCTGGAGTATCAAGCACTCTTTGCCAAAAGTGACCATATCATTCGGAAATTGTTCTATATAATTCCCTGCCCGAAAATATAAAAGATGTTATGAAATTGAATCTCTTCAAGTCCGCGGTTAAAAACTAACTCCTACACCTGTGCTTCTACAATGTAAAAGAATTTATTGATTTTAATAAAAGTTAAATCCGTCTTGGACTTTATCACGCCATTGCTATAGTTCTTTTAAAATAACTTATAACATAAAAATTTTTTTTTCTTACATGATTGTGTTGTCTTATGACTTATAGTTTTATGTGTACTCAACTTTGGCATGGTTGTTTAAATTCATTCTGTAGCTCTATCCTGGCCCGGGTTTTTCTCTGATTTTCCTTCGCGTAGAGGCGGATTTCTTATACTGATTCTCTAGGTTTTGTCTAGTGGCGTGTTTATTGTAACAATAAGTCGTAAATTTGGTGTTATTTCAATTCTTATGGTTTTTAAGCACTATACTCAGTGTAATCTACAGTTTGATAATAATTTGTACGTGTAAAATAAATTTTTTGTGTTAAATTACAAACATATTGGCATTCTATTAGTATTTATAACTCGTAGCTAACGTTTTATCTTATGTAGGAATTTTTGCTGAAATTTTTGAATCCGCCTCTCCCTTAGGGCCCTTGATCGGAGTAGATGGGATGGTCCCTTGCTTGCTTCCGGAGAGTAAATTAGTTTATTGTCCTCCACGTGGTCATACACAGTTTGTGCTGTTTTTTGACAATAAATGTATTTACTTTTTTAATCTTGCATGTCTCTTCTCCTGAGATTACTGGTGAATTCCTTCAAGATATCGATGTAATATTTGGACCAATAAATTTTGTGACATGCTACATAAAATTGTTTATATTTTTCAATCTCATGTTTTCAAATGTTTCAAATTCATTTTGAAGGTACTTTTTTTTATCATTTATTCTGAAAGAACTTTCACTTTCAGAAGCTACTTGATTTGAAGAATCTTATAATATTTTGTTTTAGAAATTTAATTATCAGTCGACATTTCTTGACATTGACATTAATGCCATAAGTTAATTATAGATACTTTTTGAGTATAATAAGCATCATAGTACGTGTGAATAGTGGTGGAAACATCTGAAAATTGGTGTTATGCTGTAGTCAAAAAATCTACAGCGATTACAGAATTGACTGACATTACTATTGTCCATCATCCTTGATGCGCTCTTTTGATATTTCTCGAATAGAAGAAGAGGATCACGGAAGAATAATTTGTAATGTCTTTGCATCGAGACTTCAGAGAAACTTTGATGACTATAGGGAACAGCGAAGACGATGCTTTTACTTTACCTTTATCGGAGATAACTCTGGATGCAAATACACAGATGCGTCATTCCGAGAATCGTAACCTTGAGGAGAATTCCCTACTTCTGAACTGTCAGGTTAGTTCTTCAAGACGTAAAATGAGTTTTTTTGAGGCGAACTCGATGCAATATAATATCTCGATTAATATCCCAGAAATATTTTCTTGTTTTGTGGATTGATTTGCTCACTCTCTTCCGGTTTCCCTGAACAACAGACGATTTTTTTCTTTTTGTAGCGTCGCGTTTAGCTCCCAAACTTTTGACACCCACACCCCCTTGATCTACTCATCATTTCCCGTGGTCACCCTCACATCATTCTATGTATAGCACTGTAAAATTTAAATTATTTTCATAACTAGATTACTCTTCGCATAATAGTAAAATCGTAATTGTGCAGTGTTAGAGGAAAAGTAATTAAGGCGTACAATTTAATTTTTATTCTTTTGTTGGAAAGAGGTTTATTGCCATAGTAGGCTGTTCAAAACTACGCATGACCACGTGGAGTACTATAATATATTTTAACTAGCTGATCACGTTGTGTTACTCTGGATTTTTCTTAGACCAGTGTTCTTTTACTCACGAAATAATAAAATTAAGAAAAATAAATTCTATATGATGGGATCAAAATAATTTTTCTTACTGGTTTTTAAAAACCTGCACGCATAAAAGCATCCTAATTATACAAATTTAACAGAAAACTTGATGGTACACTCCATTTTGAGTTTCACCTCCAGCTGCTAGAAGAAATAAATCCTTTGATGGAATAGTTCTTGAGCAAGCAACGTTAGGGGTATTAAAACCCCATATGTACTGTATGTAATCGAGTTAGAATTGCTTCTGGGGTCGAGGACTTCTAACAGCATTGCTGCTTCGGGGACACCGCGTAGAAGTTCCCGGTCGTTGCACACGACCACCGTTTGTTCTCAGACGGCCTCCTAAATGACGGATGCGAATGAGGTGAAATGAGTGAATGTTGTGATGGAATGAATGGCAGGGAAAACGGAAGCGCCCCGAGGAAACCTGCCGCGAACCCGCTTCGTCCACCATCGCGAATTCTACTTGGATCAGGCAGATCTACGTGGTTTTAACCAGCGTCACCAGAGATAGAAGGCAAGTACGCTAGACACTACGCCACGGGTTGTCCTCCCAACTTATACGTATCTGGTGTCATGTCACTGTTAATTTGAAAGGTCCCGAAATCTTTGAATTAAACCCGTAATTTTCGATTAAATATTCTTTTCTTCCCACTCCATGTATGGGGTTCCTATGGTCTGCCCTCCCAACTCCAATGGTACCTCAACTGTATCGTAAGTGTCACTTATTCATCTCAGCATCTCAGGTTGAACGAACTAACTCGCCGGGAACCTCGCCGACCAAATTTTCGCTTCCAAGACAAGATACAACGGCGGCAGGGATGCTGCTCTATTTCATTATAACTCTTGTAAAATTTAAACTATTCGTCTAGATTTTACAATTTATGGACCTTTTTATATTTGTTATATGCAGGAAGCAAAAAACTAATTAATTTTGATGATGATTAATTTTTCCTTCTTAAATTACTCTCTTATATTAAAGTATTTTAACATTTCTATTTTTAATAACATTTTTTCGATAATTTGACCTCTGTAATTTAAAGTTTTGATATTTAACATATGCTGTCGCAGACTTTTTGTAGAACTCTGTGAGGTGAACAATTTTGCCATGCATAGTTGTCAGTTATCTCTAACTGTTCAGGAAGCGTAGGTGAATATACCTCTCTTTTTTCCGTATTCATCAACATTTATCGTCAAAATCATTTTTTATCTTTTTCTCACACATTGTAAAAATGAAAGCCTATTTTTTAAAAAGAATATCTGAACCATTTCCTCGCCAAATTTCATCACGATCGTTTCAGTGGTCTAGTCTTGATGAGATAACAAACCCACTTTCCCATTTTTTAAATATATTACTATAGATTATCTTAAAATTCAATGATAAGACAATGAGCTAAATTAATTATACTGAAATTAAAAAAAGTACTATTTACATTTATTCATGTTAGAATCTCAGGATAATACAAATATAAGACTTCTTCGGATAGAGAAAACTAATGTCGAACTGAAAAAAATTGATCCCAATGACTGAAAACTACTCATGAATTAAATTTCGAGTCCTAATTCACCGTCGCTCAGTTGTGCATACTTTTGGATAGCGTTAACGAGGAAACTTCACTCTGTATTTATTTTAATTATCAAATACTCTAAATGTTGAAAACTGTATCACTACTGTACTTTCTTAAAATCTCAGACCCGGGCCTCATCGTAAAGGTCTCCAAATTAGTCACGAAAATTATTATTTGGAATTAACGATTCTCGAATTTTACTATAACGTTAAAATAAGTAGCAGATGAGTTGCTTCTTAAATGTAACAACAATTTGTTTCAATTCATTTTACGTTATCTTAAACAGCGTGCAAATACATTTGTGAGTGGCTTCAGTGAGGAAGCCTCCAAAAAAATTTCCGCCCCGGGCCTCGTTACTTGTAAGTACGTTACTGGTTTTGCAAGCGATAAATGCATGACCATCAGCATCATCCGATTGAAAATGATTCTACTGCTTTATATCGGAAACATTCGTAAGTCACGTGTGACACTTCGAAATTTTACGGAGCTACAAATGGATAGGATAAACCTATTGAAACCATAAAATAAAAAATTTTTGCTTTTCGTCACCTCTATATCAGGGGTTTTGTGAAAGAAGCAAATCTTTTCATGGATATTTTGTTCTTCCTATTTCTCAAACATAGAAACCTCTTAGATTGCGGTGAACCTCACCGCCAGGTAACAGATTAATCATGTTACGTCGAATGAAAAATGGGAGACGGGACCGGGGTTCGAACCCGGGACCTTGAGCTCAGCGCGCTCATGCGCCTACCGACTGTGCCATCCCGTTCGCCACCCGGGCCCGTCTTTCACCTCAGAAATCTTTGGGTTTCACAAATTGAATGAGAATGGTTCCGGGTTCGAACCCCGGTCCCGTCTCCCATTTTTCATTCGACGTAACATTCCTATTTCTCATTTGTAATAAATTGTATAGGTCATTACAAACATATAACATTTTTTAATCTTCTTGTGATGTGCTTTCTGTAAGGTGCGAGTCCTAATTCTATAATTGCCTCGCAGGTATGAAAGCAGTCACAAGATCTATTGTTCGATGCCACTACGGAAATTTTGTATTAGTTTCGATCGACATCATGATGATCGTGACGTCACATTGGAACTGATTTCTTAAAATCCATTTTATTTCCTTACTATAGATGTTAGTAGACAATTGTTGAGTTCTTATGATATTAATGTCTTACGATAATTTATGAATAACTTTTTCTGTTATTAAATTTTCTTATACGAACCAAGATTTGCATAGATAAATCACTTTTACTCTACATAGCAATTTGATAAATTTAAACTCTTAATACTTATCATTCCCGAGTTACTAGTCTGCTATTATCACAGGTTCTTTTGATATGGCGAAAGAAAATGTGAGTAAAATTCTCTTCTCCTTGTCTCTAAAATCTTGGTCCTCAAAATGCGCTACGGATACAGTAGACCAAGAAAACCAATAAGAGAACGCGTTCACCTGTCACAGAAGTTTTAGAACGCGTCCTGGTGGGTCTATTCTACTCCTTTCCTTTACGCATCTCTCCTTCCGCTGTTCGCCTTGGAAGCGAGCCGCTTCTAAACGGCCCTCAGGAACACGTGCCGTAAGTGGGGCTGGTGTAGTCGATGAAACAAAGCCAAGCGCCGGTTGGTCGCTGGTTCCCAAATGTGGTTGGAAGTGGGTCGTTAGAAATCCTGCCTCAAAATACAAGAATTTTGAGTACACATGATCGATAATTCAATAATTCACTCTTATCAGATATTGGGATGAACCAGATTTACTTTTAGCAAGGAAGTTTTGCTTTAATGGAGCAAGTTGGGAATGAAATTTGTAAGTATTAAACTTAAGATCAGTTCGTAGAACTCATTTGGGGGAGTTACAGTTATGTTTGAAGGGAGTTAAGAAGTAACTTGAACTTTGATGAGATACAATTTTTACAGGCATTAATTAATATAGAACGATGCCTCTAGAAAAAGTTCTCGTTACGGGAAGAGTTCGGTGAATTCTAATGAACCTATTCAGATCATTTCATTAAAAGTGCTGTGACATCCTGCAATGTGAATTTTTCTCTAAATTGACAGCATATTTGGTTTTTATGAGTACGTTATTCACTATTAGTGTAGTTTGAAGTACTTTGCAGAAAATATTTCAATACATTACGTTTCTTAATTAATTGTTAGACATTTTAAAAGTTGAAAAAAAGAAACAGAAAATAGAAAAATGGTGTACTATATAAAATGTATCAGAAGAAGTACAACTAAAGCTCTGCATTACTTGTAGAAGAGCACTACATTGTATGTTTGAAAGTGCTTTGACATGTATTTCAAAAGGTAGGTAAAGAAAGTTAATTTCAAGTTGTCATTCTCGATAAACACCCAAATTGTGAACTAATAAAAATGTTTCTCTTATACGAATAATCATGTTTCACAGATTTTCAAATCATGTAGAATTAGCAGATTGATGATTTCAACCTGAATATATTGATTTCCTTATCTGTAGAATTAGCATTATTTCCGGAGGTGTTATAAAATCGTTCAATATTTTAAATCCTTTGCTGTTTTAAATCGTTCGATATTTGGAGTTATGCCCGGTCATGACCGATACGCCGAGTAGGTTGGAGGTGGAGGTCTCCCTTGAAGCCTAAGGTTCTGGGATTGAACAAGTGATAAAATATGGATGTTTCCATCGTTAGTTGTACCCGTGGAAGGCAATGGGAAACCATCACGCATTAAGAATATAAGGATTATAATCACACTCATCATCATTATTCCATAGTATATTCACCTCACAGATGTTTCTGGAGTTGACCAATCACATCTGGAGATATTTGAAACCAGTCTCCGGACTGCAAACTTCAGAAGTAAAGGTAAATCAGTCTTATATAAAGGTCGAAATATATTCTGACAGATCTAATGTTGATATACATGAATGAATTATTGTACGATAAAAGATTATAAATGAAGTGAAATAGAAACCAAAAATGAAAGGAGCCGCGGAAAAACGAACATACCCAATTTGTTTTTTACAAAATTATGATCTTTATGCCAAACTTCTTCTGAAAATGACCGACTGAGAGCGCGCGAGAAAAGCTGTACCAGAGTTGTCAAAACTACTTCAAAAGTACCCTTCCACATTAAATGCAAATTTAATAAGATGCTTTTTAGTAGTCAGTGCCTCCCAATCTGGACTGCAATAATAACAGTAGAATGATCAAATGATATAATTAGTGAATTCCATATTTGTGTTGACCCCGTTCATCACATACGATGAAGGTGGTTGTATTTTAACAACCTTTATCGTATATGATATAGTTATATTTACTCTTAATTGGGAGCACACGTCTGTCTGTAAATATAGTGTCTATTTTTTTGATGAATTTCACGGTGGCCGAATTTTTGTGATCAAATAATATTTATTTGGCGCGATGGTTTGAGTCATTGGAATTAATTTACACAAATTTATTTGTTTAATTCTGTATTTTATTTTCCGCACTTTGAGTCACAAAAGATGAAGAACAAAATAAACATTTACGTTGTCCGGAATCTCACCAAGACCCTATGACATATGTGTGGGTAAGGTATGATGTGTGCGTGGAGCACTAAAAGACATGGAAAAAAAAGTCGCAAAAATCTCTTTTGAATGTCAATATACAACGAATAAAAATACCTAATTCGATTACTTTAAATAATAGAAATGCAATAAAATTGAATCCCAAACAACAAAAATGGGATACAGGGGTGTCTTTTATCTTCCGATTAAAGTTTAGCAAAAAAATAAAAAATAAAAATTCGTAAATTAAATTCTTTTTAACTTTGACTAATTTTTTATACTTTTCTTCCCATTTTGTCAAAGACGAACGCAACCAATGATACAAAAGAGCGCAATATATCGAGATGCATCGATCATGCTATTCATTTTACGTCAGAAAATGAAAAAAAAAATCACAAAAATGTATTATGGAGAAAAATCACACCAAAAGAAAGTTATGTACCTTACTTTTCAGGTCGAAAATATATAACACGATTACTGGTACTTTGTCGCTTACACTGTCACAACAATGTATAGTACTTTGTGTTATCTTAGTTATCAGAAATTTGTGGGCAATTCAAATCCCCCGTCCCACGAAGAAAATCAAACACTAGTTTCATATGTGTGATTTATCTCCTGATTTTGATACGTAATGCAATCCATCAAAAATCCACCAGAGTAAATTAATGAAATTAAAAGTGGAATTGTTAAGTCATCGTAATCTGCTCAGTATTCAATTAAGCCTTGAATAATCGCGTTTAGTCGCTTCCCGAATGTAAGCGCAATTTCGTGGTGAAACCAAATCCCTATCCCATGCGAAGGTGTCCTTAGAGGAATCTCCAACGAAGTAATTATGACGATTACGCAGATCCGCAACTACTAAGCTTATTCACAGACGTTGAAGGGCATCGCGTGAGGTTCGGTTGAGCTGCGAACTTTGCCTTGTGGGAGGGTTAGAGTTCTCAGGGAGTCCTCGCAGTCCCTTCGTTCGTTGCCGCCTCAAACTTGCTTTTGATTGTTCTGTGGTTAGATCTATGAGGCAGTGACCATTACTCTACGTATAATCATTGTGTTGGTCGCCCTGGTTTCTTTTGTGCTTTCGCCAGAGCAGTTGGAACAGATGATAATAATATATTGAGAATGTATGTTTTGGTTTAGGCATTGCGAGGTTTGTTTCCACGACAAATTTTCATAAAAAATGACACGTAGATAATCTTTCTCATGGAACTGCCTTTATTATAAATATGAATTATCGCTTCGATTCTTAGGCCCTATACTCAGCGGACGAAGCAGAAAGTCCCGGGTTCTTGTCCCAGTCCGTCACCGTAAACGATACAAACTTTCACTCAGCAGCAAATAGTTGAAGTCAGAGTAAAAGAAAGTTAAAGTAATTTATATTTATAGAAAATGAGAAAGTATACATATGGAGCGAGTATTTCGGAAAATGGCTAGTAGACCCTAACAAACCATAATTACCTGAAACACACGAGGAGCGTGATAGGAAATAGATTTAGTCGTCATTTTAGATTTGAGAACACGGAGGCTCATAACATCAATTTTAGATTACGAGTATCTTCAAGTGATATTCTGACAGATACACCTTCAATGACATTTCTTAGAAGAGTAATTAAATAAACAAAGGAAAGGGGAAATGCTATAAGCACACATGATTTGAGTAGAAGTATGAATTTAGCCTTGAATGAGATGGATCTGACGAGCACATCGCAGGCAGATATTGCAACACTTACGAGATTGATCGTAATTTGTTCATACTATTTGACTTTGTCAGAGTCTTACTAACAAACTTTCACTCTTCAGTACACGGACAAAATTCTATTATTAGAGAGGTTCCACTGAATTGACCAGCCGTAAGAATGCAACGATAAACGGAGAGGTACGTTTTGGGTGGCAATGAAGATATCACAATATTTTGAAGATATTTCTTTGCGCATCCCGCGTCAATTCTAAATCCTGTGTAGAAATACGTAATTAGGTACCTGACTAACTTGCGTTTTCTTGTATAGACTACTGGCTCCTTCGTTACAAATAAACAAGGAAGGGCGATTCTGTTATAACGGTTTAAAAACGTACATTTATGAACACCAGTGCTGAGAAATGACATTTTTTTATGTGAACTCGTTTCATATCCACATTTCTGTTAGTGAGGTTGAATTTGATAAAACATCGTTACCAAATAACGACTAAAAGAAATAACTGTATTTTTTTCTTTATTTGTGATGTGATGTTCAGGTCATCAGGCCTGATTTTCTACCAAATAACATGAACGAATTGGGAAGCAGAGACGTTGGACGAAAGAAGAAGAAGAGGAAGGAGATTGAGATATCAGAGTGCCAACTCAACGAAACGATTCCAATACCACTCGTTCTCAGATGCTTACTAGGTTTTTTTTATATAACTGAGAAAACAATATGGATTGGATGTGAGATCCAAATTCAGAGAAAGGAAAGGATTTCACCAATCGTTCAGATATTACATCCCAAGTTCGTGTAATAAGATTTTACGATGTAGCGATCCGCAAAGTTTGAGATGTTACACCCAAAGATTGGGATGTCACATTCCAAATTTGGGGTGTCATATCTAAAGGTTTGTAGTAAACCTCTACTTCCACTGAATGTAGTTATCGCATCCAAACTGTCCTCTCAGAGGATGTAAAACCGTTCTAGGACAGAGATAGACGGGACCGCGAAGTTGTTCAAATGTTTTGGGAAACAACGTATCTGCAAAATTTGTGGCGTCATTATTCTATGTTATACGTCTCATATCTTCGTCAGTCTTCCTTGTTTCCCTCTACCATCGCTTCTTCGAACAGAGCGTCCAGTTTCTTTCTTAGTCTCTTTCTCATTGCTCGAGAAGCGCAGCGTAACACCAGGAGCATCATTGCCCGTGGCAACGACCATTACAAGGTCTGAACCGCTTACAAGATATGGAAATCCTAGTGCGCTATCCTCGTCTGTTCCTTCCATCCATGCATCTCCCCTCGATCCACCCTTTTCTCTTTCCCTCTCGCACCTACATATCCCAAGGCCTTGTCATGCATAATGTTCCAACACTGCGTCTACTACCTTGAGTTACGCATTATAACCTCTCGTCTCTTCGAATTTTCTTGCTACCTGGAGTCTATTTCGAAGACCAGCTCTTCCCTTCTCTCCTTTTTTATTCCCTTTTAACACCATTTTCTTATTTGTGTACCTTTTTGCTTTCTTCTTTTCAATCATTCTTCTCCACCCTTAATGTTCCATCTCTCTTTCCTTCATTTCACTCGGTGCCTTCTCATTCATCGCACCCGGCCGACATCCTCTTCACCCTACATTATCATGAGTACCGTGCAACCCTCCGGGCTACAACCACATCAGGACAACCCTCCAAGCGCATATAACTCAACAGAACACGAGATAGGGACGTCGCAAATTGCAACAGGAAAGCGAGAAGTTTGGTTTGTAAAGGGTTACTAGAGGAGCTACAACCGCTGGTCTTCATTGTGGGAGATTTAGGTTCATGCATTTATGCATTGTTGAATGCGTTGCACTTGATGAATTAGTAGAGATGAGAATAGACAATGTAGTTTCTAACAATAATTTTAAGAAGATTACGTTTTGGTCCTTTAGCCATGGTTGTTCAGATATGTATTGATACAAGTTGATTCTTTTAAATTTATCCATCAATGACGTAAATTTTATATGTCTAGTAATATTTTCTTCGTGAATTTATCTTGGATAAATCTTCGAGTTAATCGCGTCACTTATCTGTCTTTGATGTTTTCTTGTGCCCATTACCTCAATGTGCAACGTATATTGGCAAGCCATAATGAATTAGTCAGATATTTGTATTACTGTTCTAGCTAGTTCATCCACGTAAGCTATATCTTGTATCCTATTTAGTCTAAGTTTCCCATATTCCATTCAATAATATATTATACATTACTAGTCCGCATGGTGACCCTTATGGATATTATCTGTGCATCCTCACGTATTATTTTCTCATTTTCAGCTTGTAAATATACAAATCTGCCTTCGAAATAGGAACTCAAATATTCGGGCACTCCTATTAACTCCATCTTCTTCAATATTATGGGCCAATCTGCACCTTCAAACCTTGTCTATAAAAATATATGTCTATTAAAAGACTGCTACAATATTTTAATACTCGTACTCTCTCTCTGATCATTTAAAATTACATTAAAAACGCCTGTCCTGGTTTATTTCCTGCTATAAAATACATACGATCTTTTATTAAGTTAATCATTTTCCTCCAAATACCAATAATAAATCCAACCGTGTCATTCCCTTTTCCTTTCTTATTAGCACTATGTACTCTCCCTTTGTACTGTCTTTTAATTAACTTCTTTATTATATCACATTCTTAGCTGGTTCAATTCCTCTTTCTTATCAGTAAGTTCAATATTTTATCTTTTTCGTTTACATGCATATTTACTGACATTTGTTCTAATGTATTGAATTGCTATATATTTTTGTTGTACATTTTTACTACAAAAATATTTTATCCATATCTTTTATTTCCACAGTGTCGTCGTATCCTCCTTTCACCTCCATCCTATTTACATATTCCCATATTATTCTTTCTTTTCTCGTCTTTTACCACCATCTCCATTTCTTTTTTCCTGGATTTTCAAATAACTTTTCAATGATCTTATTATACTTATTGTCCTAATACACAATATACTATTTTTAATAGTACTTAAGTTAATTAAGTAATAAACACACTTAATTTAGACGCTTGAAGATCTATTCTCACTCATAAACGTTTCTGACCCACAAACATTTACTATCTACAATCCATTATGCATAATATCATTTTCCAATTTCCTTCGTTTTTTTCGTCTTAATATATCCCCACAAGCATGCTCAGCCATTTTCGTCAATATTACAGACCACAGCTTTCCCTCTAAGTACATTGTCAGTTGTCTAAGTCTTGTAACCTTGTACTTCATATTTACACGTGCAATACATGTTTACTACAAATGTTATTTTATGTTATTTTTGGATAGTATTAGGATTTGTTCAATATAAACTATTATACTGAATATATTAAACGAGCGTACTTATATAAACTATTGTAAGAGCGTCAATAATTTTTGCAAATAATTTTGAATATCTTTTAATTGGAGTTGATTTTTGTCTTGATCAATGTGAAGTTTTCATATTCGTCGTTCGTCAATGAAAAGGGTACCCGCTTTACTTGCATAAATTTCGTGATATGTGTACGAACATTATTTTAAAATTGTATAAATGTCTACTTAAAGAGTTGTTCTTAAATGTTGAAGATTTCATACAGTTTGTGTGTTGTAAGTGTACTGCTGGTAAGTATCCTTAATACTTACTTTTTACTTATAAAGGGGAACGTATTTCTTAAGGATCATCGAATGTTCGATTTGAAACTTATAATAGATGGAGATAGAACATTCTCAGGTGTTACACAAAGAATTGTTTTGTATATCAGGAAAGTAAACTCCCGTTTTCCTTCCCAAACGATGATATTTTGGAAATCCAAATTAAATAGAAGAGGAATGTGTTGAATCAGTCTTCGTTTTCAAACTGAAGGAAATAAAAATTGCATAGTTTTATATATTCAACTTAACGAACGTTTTGAGACATTTACTAATTATTTTTACATTTTTGCACAACTTTTTGACAGTCTTCCTCAAGTCCAATTGATATTCACACCTTACCTGAAGAAGACTCGAATGTAGTACCATTACAATATTGGACGTAAATAAATGATAAGCACTATATTTTTATATTTGATCGTTTGGGGAACACTATAAAATACATCATCCAAAACTGTATGAAAATTTGATAACATTTTAGGAAGAAAGAGTGATCAAACATTTTCAGATAGTTTTATTTTATGAAGTGTTATTTAAGCTGTGGAAATCATGATTATAAAGAAAACGGAACCAAATAATACAGTAAAATGTTTGCTACTAGTAACCGCAAAAGTTATGGACCGAGGGCGTTTCCATGCGAGTCGTGTTGATACCCGTGGAAGGTCAATAGCGTTTGTCGAATAACTTTTGAGACATATGCGTTCTTTCCAGGGAATAAGGAAAATGCTCTTTGTATGTGTCAAGGGGAAAAAGAAGCTGCTTGCTTACTCGCGTAAACTTATCTCCGTCCCACAGAACGTGCATACAGTGTATTGTATACTGCTTCAACCAAGTGGTGAGTAAATTTTTAATGAGAAGCAGAAGAGAGAAGATCGTCAAAAACTAAAACTTCATGTGGGGGTCCAATCGAAGATCTTGCCATTACAATAACATGGGAGTTCCACTCAGTGAGTCCCCTGTATCGCGAAAGGACTAAATAACATTTGTGTACTAGGGTTATCAAGTATTTTCATTTTTAAGAAAAATAAATTAACAAATCAATAATAAATGTGTATGTTAATTTGTAAATCTCATCCTAAAACTCTTGTAAACCTTTATTTAAGGAATTATGTATTTTAATTCTTCCTGGCATTAATATTTATGGAACGGTTGTATCTCTTAAGACCGAATTACTGAAGCACCACCAATGGTTCTGAAGTTTGTGTGAGTTATCGGCCGTGAGCAGCGTTAACTGTGAGGCATGGATCTGTGCGTTCTTCATTGATTCATCAAAGATAATTAGCGTTATCTGGAAACATGAACGTATAGTGTAAGGTCCCGAATAAGATCAATCTTTACCCATCTATTTTTCTAACGAAAAGTATTTCTTATTGAACAGAAATATAAAATCGCGGATGGGTTGCCTAATTATATCAGGCGAAGGCTATCCTAAATTAAAATAAAGTAATTATTTTTTTAAATTTCTACACACATGTTTTTTTATTGCAATATTTATTAAAATAAAGATTTTTTTAGGCGAACACGGTGATATTTTGGTTTTCTGTCAGAAATTTACGTGTTTTTTTTCTTTTCAAATTTTCAATTTCATTTTACTTAAAACGGTAAAAATTGTCAGAGTACAAATACTACATATTATATCTTTTATAATTTGTTTTAAAGAAACAACAGAATGTTAATTATGATTCATCCTATGCTATCTTCCAGGTAATGCTTCTAATTCCGAATTTATATTCTGAAGACAGCATAGAATGTAGTTCATATACTACCTCACTGGGAAATTTGCAAAAAAATTCGATGAACTTGAAGTTGGTACAACTGTATTACTAAATTTATTGCATTTATTTTCCATAAAAAACAAATACTTAACAACAGTTGTACATGACTTTTACTGCTTTCACGATACAGTGCTCTTATGTTGGCATGACTGCAAAATCTTCGGATGAGCTCACTACTCTTTTAGTTGTATACAAAATCGTACGTGCTGCCAAATATACGAAACGTACGCTATTATTTGTAGGGAGTGGCTCATTATATCCCGGAAACATTTTTCTAACAGATTCGGAGGTAATAGCATTTTGTAACTATTGGAATGTGAACAATATCTTTGTATTATGTTATGTTCTGCTAGAACACATGAACTTTCTTGACGATGTTGAATTATCATTTTTGTTGCTACTTATTTGGACATAATTCATCGTCTTGAACTGCTTGATCATTTGCAACGAGTGTGGTGTATGTTTCCGACGTTGCTATCCATGTTCGTCTTTAGGCTTCAGGGTCGTTTGGTTCTCACGGGTAGGATGATATCACGTGCTCTTAAGGGCCCAGTTTTTGTTCATTTATTTGTATTCGTCTTTTATGGTGCTTTAAAGTAGCGCTAAGAAAAAATATACAGTTAAAAATGTCCGTATCTCTGCAACTAGAAATATACAAATTATTTGAATACGTCAAATGATTAGACCCATGACACGACGTATGTGTTGTTCAAATTTTGATATATTTGTCGGTCTAAGAGATATTTGTGTTCTCTTTTTGAAATTTTTTTAAAAATGAGGATGATTCAGAACACGTAGTGCACATTTGAAGGTGTGGCAGCGCGCATTCTAACAATCGATACTCACAGAGAAATGTATGGGCGCATCTACAGGCTCAAGTACAGAAAGCAGACAAAAAAATCGAAAATGTTTTAGTTAAATCGCCATTTGTTTGTGGTATTTATAGCAGGAAACTATTCAAAGTTCAAAACTAAGTAATACTTGGAATCGTCAATGGTATTAATCATGTTACGTCGAATGAAAATGGTGGACGGGCCGGGATTCGAACCCGGGACCTTGAGCTCTACGCGCTCATGCGCTTACCGACTGCGCCATCCCGTTCGCTTCTCGGGTCCGTCCATCATTCTCATTCAACTTGTGAAACCCAAAGACCTCTGAGGTGGTCTCGTAGAGACTAGATTCCTC
>NNCF01126016.1:1609651-1621516 GCA_002313205.1 Laupala kohalensis
TATATATATATATATATATATATATATATATATATATATATATATATATATATATATATATATATATATATATATAACCTTGTCATCATCGTATTACGTATAGAACGAAATATTTTATCTTAACGACTCTTTCTCGTTTTGCATGAAACGTTCTGCAGCAAAATTAATCCTCTTCATCTGAAGCAGATAAAGACTATATCGAAATAAAAATCATAGCGTTCATCACACTACGTGCATTGATCAAAGACTCACCAAACCTCAATGATACTCAGTGCAGTCCCTCCATTGCGAAAATACTCAGAGCAAGTCGGGTTGCTCTCAATGTGCATCGATAGACCAATGGAACAATCATATCCTCGCACTGGTGCAAATTCTCCTTCAAATGGAACATTCAGGATGCACCAGTGAACATCCAGAACAGTACGCTTTGGTACTCCTATTTATATCTATATTTACGTATATTTATATCTATATAATATTTTGCATTTTCTCTAAATACCATTTATACCATTTCATGAACACTGACAGCAGATATGGACAATATTTTCTGTGAATTTCTGTTCTTAATTTTTAACGAGATTATAACTTCATATATTTCGTTAACCAATAAAGTGACGTGGGATTAAAATTTTCAGAAAAGGTATGCCTCAGAAATAAAAATGAAATATTCTTTTTCATATTTTGCTCCAATTTCACATTGCTTATTTTCATCTTTTTTTTTTACTAGAACAATACCATTTCGGATGAACAATTCTTAGCTACCGACAAACGGAGTATTGAATGACCTTGAAGTGAGATACAGCTAATTCATCGACAAATATGAGCTCATACTTTAACTTCGTATGCCGTGGGTCTTATTAATTAGCCAACTTGACTAGTACACGTGCCTGATCGCATAGTTCCAGAAGCGTGTTGGTGAGCTCCAATTATTTAAATCTGCGCGTCACAACTGATTACTAAGCCAATTAAGGGTTTACTGTCCTTCGGTTATAACGCACCTAATTACCTTAGTCTCGTGTACATTTCTCATTAGGCTGTAATGAATGCCTCCCAGTATTATAAACAGCAGTCAATTCGTGTCGGAGTTTAGGGAGCGTTTGATATTAAGTTGAACTTTGATATGGAGATAATATATCTATTTAACTGCGCTTTTTGATGAAAATAACGTATTTTATTATTTTGATTCTTATTTTGAATTTAGCACGATTTTATGGATGTACAGAAAATAGTCATTACTTTTAGTGAGTATTTCATTTTAAAAAGTATTTATTTTATTGATACACTTAATGTTATAAATTGAGAAATTGTGGGTAGTTTTGGTACAGACAAACAATCCATTTTTCTCCATGAGAGCTGAATTGCATTACTTACTTTATATTTCAGATTTCTTTGAGTTACGTAGTTATATCATTACATTTATTTTAATAATTAAAAAAGTATCAAACTATTTACTTTCAACAACAAAACTTACACTAAAAGACAGATTTACATCGTTTCATTATTTATTGAGTACCTGTGTTATTTTTTTACCTTCGCTAATTTTATAAAAAAATGGATGACAGTTTAATACAATAACAAAAGTACTACACCATAAAGAAGTACGAAATGATAAAACACGGCAGTGAAAATAGTGGTCATAAATTTTTGTTTAGGGTAAAAATCAGTTACCTTCAAATCGTAGAACTTTTTCCTTTAGAAAAAGGCTATCTGAAACTTTTGAAGTTTAAAAAGGAGATAGGGAGACGACTCACCGTCAGTATATCTCAAACGACAAAGGATTTCTTTGAACTTAACAGTGAATGGATAGAATATTTATGTCTAAGGAAAACCGTCTGGCAAAAGACTTTCTGAGAAAGGAGGGAGTTGAATAAAAAGAAGGGAACAGACGTAGAAGGCTTCTTATGCACAAAAAGGAACGGACAAAATGTGCTGGTGACAGAGCAAAGTCATTAGGAGACTCCTGTCTCCGGAATGAAAAAAAGTAAAAGTGAAAGAGGGAGAAACAAAAAGGAAGGAGCAAAAGCAATTCTTTGAAGAATTTCCTTATTTGAATCCATTGGAAACGTTAGGTAAATTTAAAGCGATATTTCCTTAAATACTTATATTAATTCGAAAATTCAAATAATTGCACAGACACCCTCACAAAATTGGTCTGTTTTAAAGACTAGATCTATGTTTCCTTATGTGTTTTGAAGTTCTCCGAATCGCTCGATCACCCTCCTCTGTTTTTAAATCGTGAAGGTAACCGCCCTTAAAATGAGAATTAAAAACAAACTGGGGCGGGGGATGATGGAGCAATTTTGATTCCGTATTCGGATTCAGCGCCACAAAATAGATAAGGATACATATAGGTCTAGACATATTCGTTGGAACAGATAAATTTTTTTCGTTTGCGCCTGCGTTAACATTTTTTCTCAAATATTATCATATTAGCTGACGGACAGTATAGTCAAATCAGAATTTATCAGATATTTATCAGACAAATTGAGGTTTTCAGTTGGAGTTTCCTTCGCCTACTCCAAATTGGTTCCCCGGCGCAGTAACATTTCTCCTTATTCCTTTCTGCACTACCACTACAACTTATTCCTTGCCGCCACTTGCAACGTTATCTCCAAAATATCGTTATAAATAAATAAATGTTGATATGTGGTTCAATGTCTTAATACGATGTACGGAAACCATCACATCATACTTTCCATCGTTCTGGAAACTAATTTGAACGAGACTGTATATAGATCACTCCCAGAGACTGTGGTTCCTAAAGTGGACGCCGCGGCAAACTAACGGCTACGTGAAACATTAGCGGGGTCACCAAGCCTCGGTTCATTAGAAAAGAGAATTTAAATGATGCTTAATTTTAAATTATTTAAGCTAAAATATTCAATATTCTCTTATCGTTGAAATGTGAACGCATATAGCACACGAGAAAGTAATTTCACTAAACCCAAAATTTATTGAATTGAAACTTACGTTTGAAGTTAAGTGTACGCTCTGAAAAAACACAATTTGCACTAAAGGATTACAATCGAAAAAGGGTAAAGAAATAAAATATTCAGGTTAATATTTTAAATGGAAATTTATCTTTTCAATAACATTAAAATAACTTATATTTGCATGTCATCTGAAAATCATTAATATGAAGTAAACGTAAACAGCATTTTTAATACAATATACATTTTTCTAACAATACAGCTGTTTATGCAAACTATTATTATTATAAATTGTCTTCTTGATCTCTACCACTTCTTAAATATGCGTGCTAGTATTCAATGTAATCTAGCTAGAAATATTATCAGACATAATCTCTTAAATATTAGTTAACCACACCGAGAGGTAACAGAATAGTAGCTATGTTCAATAGAATGGGAGATGGGACCGGGAATCGAACCGGGTACCTCCAGGTTTACGCGCTGCTATGTTACTATAGTGATTCATCTTGATCTATCCCGGGTTCGATCTCTCGTTGCGCCTATCATTTTCATTCAATATAACCTCATTAATTTGTTGTATTGCGGTGTGGTTAACTGCTACATTTTCTCAGAATTTTGTGTGTTTGTGAACCTCCAAATTGGAATAACTGAGCCCAAAACCAAATTTTCCCAATACAAATCGCGAATGGTTATGCATGTTAAAATATTACGTATGGTTTATACATTGCGCCGGATAGGTATAAATAGTACAAATCTCCCTACACAACATCTCAAACAGCTTTACAAAGGTGCCCTTGTCCCGGTAATAACGTTGTTTACTCTAGGGACATCTTGCAAAAAGAAAAGAAAAAAAAAGGAACGTAAATTGTCATGTTTGCAAAGACTATGCCTTGCATTGGTTTGGCGGCTATAGGAGCGTAGCAACAAAGTCTATATTAATGCTATTAGGTCTTCTCCCAATAAACCTCCAAATAGATGAATGTATTTTACCCCATCAGGTACGACGTCACAATCCGGCAAGTATAGATGGATTATCTCTTACCGTGAATGATAAGGGTTGGAGGAAAGGCGAAAGTTGTGGAAATGCAGGCAGATAAGGTGGGGTCTGGCCAAGTAAGGCAGACCACTGTATGCATTCATACAGTCTGTTTACTTCCCAGTTAAGAATGAGAAATGCTTGAGTCCAAACAAAGTAATGATAGAAGCTCTAACAGGGCACGGGGACACCAATTTGTATAAATATAAACTAGGTTTGCGGAATGATTCTCAATATTCCTGCTGCCAGGGGGAGGTAAACAGTACACCATATATTCTTTGACTGCCCCCATTACGACACTGAATGAGCATACTGATACGCAGAATTTCTGAGGAACGATGTTTATGTGAGGACTGACTGATTAACACTAAACAGGTATTTGAGGCGACGACAACTTATGTAGAGCACGACATAGAACAGGCGCCTACATCCACGTGGTTCGGGTTTGACACCAACCAGTGCAAATATATTAGTTGGGTTAAGTGGCATGGCTAAAGCTACAGACAAGGGATAAAGGACAGGCAATGCAGAATCGTGCGGACAACAAAACATGAATGCCGAAAACATACGCGGAAAGAAAAATTATGCCATAAAATGAGACGAATGACAATGGTTACTACATGGGTGAATCACTGCGGAAACAAGACATGAATAAAGCGGAATGTTAGCCAGCTGTTGCAAGAATTTCGAATCGTGGACTCAAATATCTGAGGCATGGAAACCCCGGTTTTTACTGTTCAGTAACGGGATGGGTATCAAAATATTAAAACTTCAATAATAATAATAGAAATCGCCTTAAACGGGAACAGTTTAAGTATGAGAAGTCCTCTGAGGTCTGTGGGTTATAGCACGTTTAATGACTATGGTAGACGTACTCTAGGAACAAACGGGAAAGTGTAGGGGGGTAGTGCACCAATGCATGAGGCTGGAATCTGGGGTTCGATCCCTGGTCCCACCTCCCATTTTCATTAAATATGACTCATTGAAAGAATTATAATTCCAATTTCACTGCACTGTGCAATGAGTAGTTTTGTACTGGGCACCACCAGAAATGGTCTCCACGACAAGGGATCAGCGAGTTTGGGACTCACTGATCTATGATATATAACATCTGAAGATGAAGTAGTATTTGTTTGATTTCTCAGCCAGTATTCGGTTATTTTATTAGTACTGCTCTATCAATATAAATTGAACGATTATTGCCTTATGAAAAATTACTCAATTAGGTTTTCTTGTTTATTATGTTGTAATTGTCGTCCTATAATAATGTTTATATGATTATTGTGTATTCATGATTATTGTGTATTATTTGTTACATACTTTGTATTAGTTTTTAAATTCATGCCAAAATCAACTAATATATTGACTCTTAGTTGTTGAATATTAAAAAACCAGATATGGCAAGAATCTAAAAGAGTTCTTCAGTAGAGTTAAAGATGATTTAATATTGTAATCATTCCAAATTAACAATTTATATGGTTAAAGTTACATTTTATACCACGGGGTTGGCAGCATTGGACCCTTTCACCCGAATTGATAAGGATGGTTTTCTTGCTTACTTCCGGTTAATAAAGTTTTCGTCCTTTACATGACCATGCGTAGATATACCTTTTTTTTGAAATATTTTTTTCTTATCTAATGTGAGAACAGTTGATGATTGTATACGAATGAAAAATTAAGCATTAATATTTAAGAATCTTTTCGTACGAATTTTTGTCCCAAAACATTGTATCTAAATAAATGTAGTGGTGCAAAATCATTGCACTTACTTTCTCATATACGTTTCTCCGTCTGTAGCATAGAGTGAGATAAAATTCTTTAGTAAAATTCCATATATTTCTCGCTTGGTCCTCTATATTTTGGTCGCTTTCCAGTTCTCTATTCATGCTCGAAGTCTCTATAGGAACTTTTTACTGTCTTTTATATGTAACTTGAAAGTAAAATAAATATTCAGAATATCATTTCAAAACATATAGCGACATATCAGTCTTATAAATATCGTAAAACCGATATGTAAATCCCCCCAGGGGACTTACATCTAGTAAGTACGTGTTTGGCGAACACGGGGTCCCGAGCTGAGTCTGGCATTACTCACACTTACTTGTGCCATGCTCTTTCCTTTCTCTTTTCTGACCTCCCTTGGTCACCTCTTGTTCTTTTCGATCCCGACGCTATTAGGGCTAGGGTATCTTTCATTTTCCTCTTTCCTCTTCTTTTTAAAAAAATGTTTTTAGTAAAGTCTTGAGATGGGGAGGGTTTTTAGTGGGTATGGCTGAGTCATTCGCGGGGAGAGTCATGTTGGCTCTCCCTAGGGCGTAACTGCATTTTCCCTACCTGTACAAGTTTTAAGGGCTCTAATGACCTCGATGTTGACGAGCCCTAAAGCCCCACAAAAAAAAGAAAAGAAAAGATATGTAAATGTTATTTCGTAGTAGACAGAAATAGCAGTATTTTCGTATCTGCAATGCGTCTGTTGTCCTCCTATGTATTTTATTATCATCATATCTTTCATTTCAGTTTACGAAATGTGTATTCTACGTCTGCTTGGTCCATTTACACGGCTACTTTTTATTATTCAAGCTTCTTCACACAGAAAACAAATGTGTAAGTGTAGCAGACAGAAATTATTTTACTGCGACTTTACCAAACCTTAAAGCGAAATATCGTTAATGCAGATGTAATGCATACTAATTGTGCTTTACGAACAGAAAATTTTCAGAATCACTTTTTCAGAATCAGGGTGCTCCGAAACGGATATTTCCGTCGAAATCTTACTTTCGAAATTTTCACGATTACAATACTTTTCATATACTACGTACATGAGAAAGTAAAAGTTAGATATGAGAAAGATATCTGAAGGAATAGAAGTCAGTATCAGTCAGTACCAGGCGCAACATGGTGTCAGAAAAATTGATTTAAGAAATGAAATTTACATGTCGTCATTCAAATATTGGATCGAGAGGTTTCTTTCAGAACTAACTGAGAGAATGTACAAATTAGGTTAAATACGTAACAAAAATATATGTAACATTACGGATAAAATTTGCAATGAAATCTTATCGATCTATCAAATAAATTAACAACAAATCTTCGAAAATACATCCAGTTGAAAGTTCTTCTCGCTATCGTGAAGTAATGATCGATTTTTGGTCTTGGCCAATTCTTCACAAAATATTTGTTGTACAAAAAAGTTTTAATTGAAATATATTGTTCTAAATTAATTTTAATCTATTTTCACTTTATTAGTGGAAGTGGAGCGCTCTAACTTCCTTATCGTCCCGATCTGACCATGACTAGTCATGAGCGCCCTAGTACTGAAGTAAAGTCTAATATGATTCACTTATTTTTTTCGATCCGTAGTATTCTCCTCGAACTGTAGAGAAAATTATAGCAGTTACACATACAAAACACGCATTTAATGGACATAATTCTGTACATTATTATGATACTTTAAAAAGCAACAGTAATGTCAAACAGTCACACAACAGACCCTTCTGCGTGAACATGGAGTTCACTGGGAGTAGCCATTCTCTCTTTCTTGGTCTCGGAAGGAGGTAATTTGACCATCATTCTCCTGTCAGTTTGACCCAGGGATAGACTCGGTAATCATTGCACGGTAATCTGAGTAGGCCCGGGAGTTAGTCTCTAGATGTTCAAATATGAACCTCACTGGGGATCGAACCCCAAAAGTTCGGCTCAGCGCCCTGCCCACGGAACACACTGACCCCATTCAATTGTATTATCAGGAAATACAAACGATTCTAGCGCAGAATTATGTAAATGATGTTTGAAAAAAAAAACTTATTAAATTCAAGAAGATTAAAAAAGTATTTGTTTTGTTCATCAATTTCTTGATAACATACTGTTGAATATAATTGGTCGAATGAATTATAAATCTTTGCGTTGTTCTTCTTTTCATAAATTAATTGGTTTATACCAGCTTCGGATACGTGTTATAAAATTTTCAGTCGTGTTAAGGTTTATGTAGGGAGAAATGAATTGTCCGGATTTAATGGATTAATGTGGTATTTGTGATACACCATGGAAGTTTGTTTCACGTACTCTTGTTTGTGAGATATTAATCAAATGTAAACACCTCTGCGTCGTTTTTCAATACCAATGGAAGCTACACGTTGTGGTTTCCAGGTTACAATATTTTCATATCTATTTCGACAAACAAAAAATAGAAGGAATTTTTAAATTGTTTCTTTACTTTAAATTTTTGATTTTTGATCTTTTTGATTTATAGGTTTTTTATTTTATTGATATATATNTATATATATATATATATATATATATATATATATATATATATATATATATATATATATATATATACTGCTTAGTGCATAACATTGGTGTATAATAACACTTGTCAACAATCATGGTTTTTATATTTTAGTGATAAACAATCTTCAAATTACTTAATAAAAATAGAATACTATGTGAATAATTCTTAATTTGTTAACAATATTTATAATTTATAAATATTGTTTAAATAAAATTATAAATATTATTTAATAAAAATATATAAAATTTATAAAAAATTATAAATAAAAATTTATAATTTATAAGTATAATTTATTTGCAGTTCATTGTTGTTGCTGTCAGGAAAGGGACGAAATTCTTTCATTGAATTTGCATGTTTTGTTTATTTTCAGTGGTTGCATCGGAATGTGTCGTAACAATTTTGTTATTGTTACATCACTATTCAAAATAAAAAGGACACGATGAAACAATGTACATATCCATTGTTGCCTCCCAGAAACTATTCTTCTGCATGGATGCTGTAATGAAACCAAAATGTGTGACTTATACTCACGAAATTTAATATGATTACTTAAAGGCATTTTCATAAGACATTTTTTTAAATGCGTAATTTTTCAACTTCGTAACGAGTTGGTGCAGATGGTTTAAAGGCCATCTAATTACTTAAATTTTCAAACCATGTTAAATAAACTCATTAATTTAATTTATCAAAAGAGATCCTTTGACCTTTTCATCGACGAGTCTCTCGTAACGCAAACATTCCCTTTAGCTACAAGTCTTGCACACACAACAGGGTTGGCCAAATAGATAGGACTACCGCTTCAATATCGAAGTAAACATTTTTTCCTCTGGGAAGGCTAGCTTTCTAGCCACATTTCGTCTTGGTACTGATGAAAATGTTTAATATTTCTCTAAATTAAATCAGAGCAGTATTAATAGCTCTCATTTAAGAGAAAAGAGATTTTACCTAAAACGTTTCTGTGATGCAAATAATGTACCTTGTTTACTTCGCAAATTTTTTTGAACCAATTCTGTACAAAAAATAATTACAATATATGGTTATGGAGAATTTTTTATTGGATTACTCATAACATATTTTTTGTTAATAGTATCCATGAATTATTGATTGTGACCCTTTCTACTAATTGGTCACCTTTAAATTTACAATCACAACAAATAATCAAAAAGGAAAATAATGTCCATGCATTTAATAATTACAAGAAATACCATTAACATGAATGGCAAACAAATAAACTGTCGTGGAAGATTCTTTATTGCATTCACAATAAATTCTCTTCCTCTCCAAAATAAATAATTTCAAGAAGGTTCAATTAGAACAAAATTTATTTTTCTACCGTCGTAATATAAAGGAACAAATGATGACACCAGACGGCGAGACCAGGCATAGAAAGTTCTGCGCGTCTAACTCACAAAAGGGTTTTCTGGCGAGTCGGTGGTCGGAGATGCCGTGCTTGGTGTTGAGATATCCCGTAATCCTTGCTTGAAGAGGCCGGACGGTGATATGAAGAGAAGTCTGTTCACTGCCGGTCCGTTGGTAGAAGCATGGAGGATTAGGTTTCTGGTTCAAATTAACCGGGCGAAGGTGTAGCAATTCCGTTCGCAGCCGATTAATAGACGGGAGTTAGCGTTGGTTTGCATAGACAGGCGTATGCGTGCGGCCGTTGCTTAGACCGGAACGATAAGTAATCTTGCGATTTTTAGAGCCGTCTGTTCGCCGCTAGTGCGTAGCTAGGAATCATGAGTAATAAATGTTGGTTGCCACGGGGTAGGGGCATAACAGTACGTTGAGATTCTTTTATTTATAGATAAACGAAGGTTTATTTATAGGTGCACACGGCACGCGTGGGCATCAAAGAGTTCGTTATTCATAATGTTAGGACTTAGGATTCTTTGACGTTCTTCCAGTTATCAGTAGGCGTCGGCTTCATGGGGGAGATTGATACGTATGTATAATACGTGTTAGGTATGTAATATGTAGGGGTGTGTCCCTACAAAACCATCAAAATAAAATTCTGAATACGAAGAGTAATTAAAACATCAATAGTTTCGTTGAGTCTTCGAGTTCTATGGGGTAGCCTTCGCCTCTACACAGTCCACAGCTGCAGGCGTCTGCAGGGGCCTGAAGCAGGACTGCGCGCAAACCTCCTTCACCCACCTCCTTCTTTCTCCGCAATCTTATCAGTCGTATCAATATACTCCAACAAGAAACAAGGAATTCGATATAATTCGAAATATTGGTACCGCATAAAGATAATATACCATAAGCGAAGAGTTTGTTTGGAAGGCAAAGTTATTGAAAATAATTAATGTTGATGGGCGAAAATATAATGAATTGTTTCTTGTATAAAGAAATAAATGGAGAAATTTATTAAAGGGTCAAATTGACGATATTTTTCAGCCAAAGATACTAGACTTATATGTGAATGTTGCATAGCCTATGTAACCTATTACATGCAGAAATGTTAATCAATAAAATTCTTTTGTTATTTATCTTTCTCATCACATTAGACGTTGCGGGTCAAATGTTTTATGGTGAGAATTTTGATAAGAGGATTTTTAGATTATACTGCATCGTGAGGTATGTCTTCCAAGATGAAGTTTTTTAGCTGATTGGAAAAATAGGCCCACCTCACTGAAATTCAGAGATGAAATGTAGGTTATATCGAGAATGTTACTTTTCAAATGGTTCGAGTAGTCGTACACTAATTATGTTTGTATCATAAAAGGGAATAATAGTAAAATGGCATGATTATTGCAACAAAAAACAACTAAAACCTGTGATCGAATTTTTGTATTAGTTTTTAATTTTTGTATTGGGTTCGTGTGGAAGTTCATTGGGAGGTAAATAATTGTAACCTATTTCGAGAAACTAAATACGAAAACAATATCCATTACATTAAAGTTTTATTTCTTAAAAAGTCGTAGATAATCAAATATGATGAACATATTGAAAATCTTGTGGCATATTTGTGAATAATCTTGGGGATAAACTATCGGTTTGTAGTTTATTAAGTCGTTCAAGAAGCAATACTATTTTTATGATACGTAGATACTTTCTGAAATGAAATGATTTATTCTCGTGTTGCACAATATTTACTACGCGGGTGGACCCAAGGAATGAGAGAAGAATAAGACGAAATTGGTAATAGATGTACGAAGGTTATTACTTAGAAATCTCTCTATTTTTAGAATGTACGTTAATAGGTTCCCGTTAATAGGTAATAATTAATAATTTCAACCTCCACACCTGAAACACAATTGGGATCAATGACTCTTTGATAATCTGTCAATGGAAACAATGACAATGATCTGTTAATGCAGACTAATACATTTCTATCGACAATACTAGTAAAATCAAAATCTGTACGTGGATAGACCCCTTTCGAGTATCTACGAATATGAAAACAATATTATATTTAAAATATTGTACTAAGTCATGATATACAAAATAATACAAAACTCACTAATGTTAATAAATTAATAAATTTATTGTCAAAAAACAGTACAGACTGCGTATGACCACGTGGAGGACAATAAACTAATTTACTCTCCGGAAGCAAGCAAGGGACCATCCCATCAATTCCGATCAAGGACCCTAAGGCAGAGGCG
>NNCF01126016.1:1621668-1682287 GCA_002313205.1 Laupala kohalensis
CACTAAATCCACGATTTATTGTTACAATAAACACGCCCCTAGACAAAGCCTAGAGAACCTGTATAAGAAATCCGCCTCTACCCGAAGGAAAAACGGAGAAAAACCCGGGCCAGGATGGGGCTACAGAATTTATGTACACAACCGTGCCAAAGTTGAGTACACATAAAACTAAATTAATATGAGCCATACGGCAACACAATCATGCAAGAAAATAGTTTTTGAAATTGTTATAAGTTATTTAAAAAGTACTACAGCAATGGCGTGATAAAGTACAAGACGAATTTAACTTTTATTAAAATCAATAAATTCTTTTACAGTGTAGAAGCACTGGTGCAGGAGGTAGTTTTTAACCGCGGATTTGAAGATATTCAATTTCATAATGTCTTTTTTATTCTTGGGCAATGCTGTAAATATTTCAATTACACTCAACAAAAAAGTTGGAACGTACTTTTAAAAATTATCATTTAATAGCGCTAAAAATAATCAATCATTCTGAAGCTTATCAATATAATTTAGAATTGTCTCGAAATCAATCAAGGAAATTATTTGTGGCGTACGGAATCTTTTCGTTCAAATTTACAGTTTTTAGACGAATATGGTTTGCCACCGAGTATTCTTTAACCAAAATTCAAACTTCCCATCAAGTTACTCACGGGCCGAAAAGCCGTAATACACCCATCATACTGCGATACATAAATCGTCTGAATTTCGTAATGTGGTAACATAATTGTTTAAAGCCTATTCTGGACTCGTTTATGAAGGCAAGTTCTTTTAAAGTAAAATTAAGAAACAATTCTCAAGAGTTCCATTGATTTATCTTGCACATATTATAACAATGCTAATATGAACTTGGTTTCTCATTGCAACTCAATTATTCTTTAATGTCACGGAACTTGCATGACGCGTCAATCTGAAGAAATTTTTGGTAGAAGAATCCCCTGTTTTCTTTTCTTCCTAAGCTAAAGAAATCGTCATTTCTTGGTAAGTTAACAGCGAAACTCAAAAAAGTTTTGTATTGATTTGTTCCAAGTAGTGTTCAAGAGATACGAGATTTCTTGGAGGTGATTAAGAATAACTTACTGTTGTTGCTTTCCAGAGGAAAGTTTATATTAGCTCGTTCAGGGAACAATTAATTTATATGTGTTATGAGCCATACAGACAACAAAGCCACTTTTATTGCAAAATTTATGGAAACGGCATTATGGAATGGACGTGGGTGTTAGATAAGGTAATTTAGAATTATTAAATGTTTTATTTAAGGGTATGGAGATTTGATAGAATTGATTTATTCAAATACTGTTACTAGAGATGTGTTTGTCCGTTGTAATAGCTGCATTGTGCTGTAATAGATCCGTAAGAGCTAAAAAGAGAGGAGTTCCGATATATTTTCATAGGCGAGTAAACACGGTCTTTAATTCGTTTAAATGCGTTATTTTTCCACAAACTTCTTAAACTATAAATTATGATGTCATGAAATGCAATAGATATATCTATTCAATATTTTAGTTCGATCCGTGCCGTGAATCTTAAGTCGCGCGAGTTCAAACATTGTTAAAATTCACAGTGAAAATTACACAAATATTCAGCTAGTATAAAAACCCCTTTTGCCTACGTAGTGAACATTGAAACTTCTTTGATTTTTTGTGCCCCTACACTACTTATTGCTCGCTACTGATAGAGATGAGCATTTACCCAATTTTCTCTGTATAATATACTAGCACCTTGAGACGAGGGCTTGAATGCAAATCATTTACACTTTGTCATTCATCGTCTGAATCGCGAATTAGTTGAAGAGGAAGGCATAACCAGAGTGATAAAAAGTAAAACTCTCGCATTTGATGAAACTTGGACTCATGGAAGAGAAAGATAAATGAAAGATACACTTTCATGGTACTCAAACTTCAGTTTCAACGGAATACACAACCAAATAAAACCGTACATTAAAGTCCACACATAGTTATTTGCTAACGTAGGAGCAAATAAGGTTAGTTACACGATCACTGAATAACGTTCAAAGAAACAGAGGAAATTATTTTAAAAAATTAATGCTTTTTGATATCCAATTAATGAAATATAGTACTAGCTGAACCTAATTTAACCAACATTTTTACTGTTTAGTAAAATGTGAATAGTTTGACTAATTTCCGTCAACTTTTTTCTTCAAAAACTTCCCAAACATCTTCCGAAAACTTCCCAAATAGCTTTCTAAAACAGACAATTAAAGACGTACAACCTGGTGCTTGGCTAAATTTGGTGTGCAAGTATGGTGTCTGAAATGTTCGTACCAAAGCTGAACGCTTATGTAACAAGGAAGAGTCCAAAAGACATCCAGAATCATGAGTATGTAAAATAACCCCTCACTAAATGCACTACCCATTGAGTTGTCAAAATGTATAAAACCTGTTTGACTCATTAGTTCCGTTCCTAGGTTTGAGCTGCTGTTTTATATCCAAGAGGAGGAGAGTGTGGTGGCGCTCGAATCTCTCCTCCTCATCTCCTCCTACGCTGCCCGCAGTTACCCGCTGTGGTCCGTAGCATTTGTCGAAGGGCAATTCGGTGGCAGCCTCCGGTGCAAATGTATTAGTTCATGTTCAATGTTTGACAAAAGCCACTTATCTCAGTTGTTACCCTAAACGTTGGCTTGTCCGACAAACACATTTCCCGAACAGTTTCGGAAGCGACAACTTGTTCCAGAATGTTTCTCAGCCCCCATTTCTTCTTTCTAATTGCAGTATCAACGCAAACGATAAGAAGATATGATATTTATTTATGTAAATTATTTTGTTTTCGAATGCTATCACGCGGCTAGCAGTGCTACTGAAAGAACGTTTAAGAAATAACGATAGTTTCAATTAATTTACATTAAAAAAAGTAAAATTGTAAAAGAAATTGTACATAGTTAAATGCACAGAGATGCGTGATAACGCTAAGTACAAAGTCCAGATACTGATCATTTGAATGGTATCAGTTTTTGTTACTAGTATAACAGGAGAAAAAATAATGTTTACAAAATGTTGCTGTAAAATTATGTAAATAGGAAGTTGTAAATAGGAAGTCTTTTTAGCATGAACTCACTGTCCAAACACTCTTGCACATTTTAAATTGAATGCCTTAGTATTTATTGATATTTATTTAATAGTGATGATACATTCGGTAACATTTATTGTCAGAAAGCGCTTAATCAAAACGGACAATGAAAAGTATTTTCGAGAATAGTAGGAGAGAAAATTAAATAAATAAAGAATGGCTAAAATTTGGTAGTGCTTTACTTTCTTTAATCACCATCAGGTCTTGAATACAACTTTTATAAATTTGCGTAACATTATATTCTTTGTATTCTGTATTCAAGGTCTGGTTATGACCGAAATAAATCGGTAGAACTTTTGTTCCAAGTAGAAAACGTGAAAGCAGAAAATAATACGAATAAAAGTTTTAGTTACACATCCTCCATTGACGTCATACGATAAGGAAATATAAAAAGATTGCTTCATTGAACGATATATAATTATTAAAATATATTTGCTCTAATTAAATTATATTTAACTATGATTAAATGCATATTTTGTAACGCGTATACCATCGCGGCGCAGTTTTGGACATAGTCTCTGTTGCCCCATTCTATAAACCAATGAGTCTTATTCTCTGCACGTAGCCTGATAGATTGCTTATTTGAGTCATACTCTATTTTCGTCATAACTTCCAAACGTCTGATTGAGGACTGTAGTCCAGAACATACACTCTGACACCACTTAAAGCAGTATAAGCACACTAAATAATTAGCGTCACTTCACCGCAAATTTTTTTAACGTAATTATTTCTAACTTCTTCTAAAATGTGTATTGACCGTATCTAACCTCATGCAGTCCCTTGACCCTCTTTCGTCGACAACCAACGATCTCACGTCCCATCTCCACTGCCCATACCCCAACCGTTCCCAGTCGTTGCCATGACAACTCATTCATCTTCTATCCTCGTCGCCTCAATTCGCACCATAACGCGTCGTCATTCACGCCGCTTCCCCGTAATGTGAGTCGTTGGCCCTTTCGCCACGGCCAGGTGTAACTCCTGTTTACAAGAACAGATGTGGCCGTGCGTTTTACGAGAGTATAAAGTCCGTTACTTCATGCTTTCCTCTCGGGCGCGCTCTGGAGGGTCCTCGTGGAACGACTGGGGATCACGGACTCAAGGAAAGCACCTCCGGAAACGGAACGTAGGAAACGGGGGATGAGGAAATACCTGGAAATTGCAAGGCGCGGATGGAGAAGTCTTGCTGAAGAGAAACAGGGAAAGGCGTCAAGAAACGAGGAAGAAATTGTTAGCGCAGTTTTAAATTGACTTCGCTGCTGTTGAGACGAATTTGATTGTATTCTGTGATGCCCATTAGATTGCTTTGCTGTGCATCTTCAGTATGCATGAAACGACAAATAGGAAATGTAACATCATTACATAAAGGAAGGAGTTGCATAGAAAACACATATCGAAGGGTGTCGTTAGGTTGTGAATTTTTCACGCTTGTCCCATGGTCGTTAAGGTAATTCAAAGGTTTATTTCTTTTTCGCGAAGTTTATACCAGGATAATGTGAAATTTTGATTTTCTTATTTTCACCATTTCTTAATGTTTTCCCATCTATGTGAAATTGGCGTACAATTGATTTGAATTAAATGTTCCAACTCTGAAGAAAAGCAACATTATGGTCCCTGGCTATTAAATTCGATGGATTTTGGAGATGTAAGTCGACACTTACCATGTTGTGTGCTTACATGGTATGTGAACGAGCACTTGAAAGTCTCTGTGAGTAGTCAGTGCGATTTACCGAAACATGTCTTACTTGAATGGATCAAAATATCAGCGTAATGTCTGCAAAATATAATACAGCAATTGCAGAATTGTAGACAATTATAGTAGGGATTTGAATACAGTGAAAATGCTAAAAAAAATCAATAATCAAATCCGACAGGCTCAAGTGGTTGAATATCATCATGCAACAAAATAAAGGAGAAATGAATTTTCAGAAAAAGGTAAACATAAAACCTTGAGCACATGAAAACAAACGAACGATACATTTGGTTGGACGAAACACTGAGGAAGGTTTATATTAGTCTTTGAAACCAAAATATTTGCTAGATTGTTAAAAAATATTATGAAAAAAGTATTATATTAACATTGAATAGATTCTCGGCGAGCGAATATATTCCTGTTTTTTCTTGGTTAGTACGTATACGCATGTATTGCGATTTATCCTTGGCAGCTTGTTTCATGATCAATTCTTTGTTTTGTTTATCGCGCATGGTTTGATTCAAAATTGTTTTGACAAATGAACATGACAGTTATTATAAATGTATATTAAAGAACCATTATTTACGCTGATGGTTCAAAACCTTTAACTCAGTTAATTAATTAACAATTACAAATGATGAAATAAAATGAAAATATGAACGTAGTGGTCTAAGTGAACGTAATTGCAATGGGTTTTAGAAAAAATCTTCGGTCCAAATCATTACTGTATCTACATCTTACTTGTATATATGTATAAATTTAAATCCTAGGTGCTGATCAAAGTATATGAAGGCTATAAAAAAAGAGAGAACCATTTCCTCTCATGTTTCCTGATATATGTGACGTAGGAAAGAGTAGTAATAAGTTTGAGAGCTCCACGCAGCTGAGTAATGGAGGAGATCAAGGCTCATTTTCTGACGTGGCGCAGGTTGCTTGACTGAGTGGCTGCGAGGGCTTTTCCAAGATAGAGGCGGGCCAACTGGAGCGGAGACTGTTTTATGGAGACCATGGGGAATATTTTGAGGACATCATGTTCATAATTTGTTTTCTTGTCTGTGTTAGCGTGGAGCAGAAATGTCTTAGAGAAATACTGTGGCTTCTTATGGTTACAATATGATTCGTTTAGTCATTCGAATTTCCTTTGGCCCGTGATGAGCTTTAGTTTCGCGAAAGTTTGTAAATATCACCCAAAATTATTTTTTTTCTTAATATGGATGGGTGATTTAAAAGGGAAGATTGAAAATTCTCCATGTTTTTCTAAGGTGTAGCCGTAATTTTTCAGTGTCATCACTTGTGTGTTATCTATTTAAAATAAATAATACACATGTGTAATACAAGTCAATACAACCATGTGTAATAGAAGTCAATACAACCATGTGTAATAGAAGTCATCTACATATAAAGATTATATATTTTATTTATTATATGAATATATAAAATATTTTAAGGAAACTTTTGTTTCAGATTTAATACTTTTTTTGTAAAACAGGATCTACTTGTCAAGTTGCGTCTAGTATTTGACATTTTCAAGATGTCTTATTAACGATATGATAATGTTTTTTGTAATATAGAACCTACTTTGGTAAAAAATCGTCTGCTAAAATTGAGTTTTGAGGAATCAGCTTGTACTGAAAATTCATCTTTAATGAATGGTTGATAAATAATTGTAATTCAGATTAAATTACTGAATTACATGTATTTGTTGACCCCGTTCATCATATAGAATTAAGGTTATTGTGTATTTGGGTCATAACCAAATGCACGCTATTTATATTGCCAACAGTTCCCTTATTTATTTTGTCCTTCTTCGGGGCTAACTTTCTTCAGTTGATGTTGGGATGAATTGATGGACGGGTGATGGACGTTGGACTACATTGAGTGATGATGTATATGCATGAGTTATGTATGAAGATGCGTGTTATTGTGTTGTGGTAACCCTGAAGCAGGACAGATAAATGTCCGAAACGTTTACAGTACAAATATTGTGTAGTTGGTTATGACGCAAATACTCAATAACCTTAGACCTATCAAATTAAATGTTAACGCAAAAGGTTTTATGAGAAAGAATGTTTCCGAACATTGTTCAAAAATCGATGAGTCGTAACAAAGTTGTAATTGGAGTACTATTGCTGGGTGACGGTCATGGCCTTGCCGTGACCGTCGTCTCTGGATTGAAGTGAACTAGATTTTTCACCTTTTCGTGGTCAACAGCTTGGAGATCCTTGAGTCAGGTGAGACTATTACCTCAGTAATATTTATAACAAAGGAGTAAAGAATGTATATATACTTCACAACATGCACTATCAACACGTGATATATAAGAGAAATTTTAGGTCATTTAAAATTTAATTAGAATGTCACAATATTAATGTAATTAGAAATAAACGAATACCCAACATTTTACGTCGTCTGGATGATGGAAAAATCGTTATTATGTTTCAATGTGCAACCGAATCATGAACATTCCTTAAACATAAAAAAATAAAGATTATAAAACGTAGATCAAGGAATGAATAGAGAAACACACTAACATATATTTTAATTAATATGTGATACAATAAGAGAAGCTGTAAATAAGTCTATGCTTCTTTATTTATTTGTGTTGTAACCTTTAAAATAGAAATTAGTGATAAGTTGCACTGAATACGTCTTCTTTTTTTTACACGTATAAATATGTGGAGGATAAATACGATTTACCATATTCACTTGCAAAATATATATGAATGAATAAAAATAAAATAGAAATTAAAGTAACACACTCCTAAATTGTCTTTTTAAATATTATGAATATTACTGGTTATGAAATGTAATTTATAGGTATGCAATAGAACAACTGGCACTAGTGAACCTTATAATTACTTGAATTGAAAAAAAGCGTAGTCCCATGAAGTTGTGTATGTTTATTTCAAAGAGTAACATACATGGTTTTCGAGACCGCGTACACTTTCTTTATGTACATTTTTTTGAAATCGGTAGATACACTTTTCTATTCAACTTGCTAATCATTTTACAGAGGTATAATTGAATGATGTTTCAATTTCTTACCAATCGTGGAACAAAACACATACAAAAACCGAATCTGTAGTAATAATTTTGGACAGTGTTTTTTTCAAATTGCTGAGAAATCCTGTGTAATTGGAGAGAAAAGTCATGGAAAAGAACAGCAAACCCACGTTTAGAAACCAAATTAGTACTAAGTATTCTTGGATGATATATGTGGTCCTTTGTTTCCCGAAACTAGTTTTGAGGAATTCTTTTAGTAAATAGTCTGTCCATTCATTTACGTTTTGGTAGTCAATTTCTCATTTATTTGATAAAATATTTGACAAAGAATTCATTTAAAAAATCTGCCATAGATTACGGGATACTTGCTCGGAGTATTGAATAAACATTATCAGAGATGGAGAATGTATTGGAGATTAGAGACAAAATGGCTTCATTCATAGAAACGATGTAGTATGATGAGACGAATAAAGCGGATATAATGACAATTTTTCTATCTGTCGTATATTTCCCCAGTAATTTAAAATCCTGACTTAACGTAAGTTCATATTGAATACTATTGGCTTCAACTGTCATCATGTATTCTTGGCAATTACCAGAATAAAATCTTAGTTACAACAAACACATACGATCAAATATATTACTTCTAGAACTATTTAAAATGTAATATAATGGAGATAAGTTATACTTTCGAATAACTTATCTTTTATAGAGCAAGAATATATGTTAACATTTTATTAGAGTAGGGAGTTAAGGAGTATTCTCAGCGTTCATTTAATTTTTCAAGATGGTTAGTGTCTTTTTACGTTAAACTGATCATCTTCTGATGAATCAAACATTACGAGAAAGCTTTTAATAATGCAATAAATGATTAAAAACGGTGGCACAAAATCTTTGCGTATACTTCATTTCATACTTCATTTTAACGTGAACCATTGAAACATGTCTTTCACTATATTATTACCCGGTAACAATTTTGAAACGTGGTAACGAATATATTTGGTGTTCTATTTTTAGAGAGTAGTGTTTTATGAAGTATTTTATTAATTATGATTATGTACATTTCATGAATTTTTTTGGTAATATCGTGAATTATCTGTTGCAGACAACGTAAGTGCAACAGCGAACGAAATAAAAATGTGTGAAATAATGAGCACGCTACAGTGCATCAAAGGATATGGTGGGAGAATGCAATGCAGACTCCAGGAGACATATCGGCTTCAGCCGCCATCCCCAATTTCTCCCTCAAACATTAGTTATAAAATACAATAATTCGTATCACCATGAAATATGAGTCCATAATTTACCAGTCTTTTGGAATATTATGTACGGACGGATATCCATCCAACCATGTTCTACATTCTACAGAAATGAATCGTCCTCGAACCGTGCGCGCAGCTGAATGTTTCACGCAGTTACCTCACCTAAGCGACTCTCCCCTGGTAGCACCCACGCGTAAAGTACGAGGTTCGCGTCAGGAGAGACGTATCGAAGTGTACGATGCCATAACTGGTCAACTGGCATGTTTCAATCCACCTGAAAACACCTCGAGGAAGAAGCATGTCACGTTTTGCCCCGTCATTTTCGAGCGAATGATCACTCCGGAATCGAGCAACGATTTACTTCAATTCATTGACACGCGTCCTATCTTCAAGCAATGCTCTTCGAAGAAACACGTTGAGAAACCAACGCTGAAGAAATTGCGAAAGAAAATTTGTTCCTCTCCGTTGAATCACGTTAAGGAACACCGTTCGAAAGAAGGTTTGCGTCCGACTCACAGACAGAACAAGGAAATAATTTCTCTCATCGAGAAGGTTTCTTTTACGTCAAGCGATCTCGCGAACCGGATGAATAGGATACTATCGCTGCGACCTAGTTCACCTTTGAAACGTCAGATGATGCACGAGAGATACGCTGAGGCACCCGAAACTTATCGATCACGGTCTCGCCATCGTGATAGAAGTCCGAGCCGTCATGAAGTGTCGTCTGACATCGAGATTCATGGCAAATTGACACCTTCGCGACAAAGACTTCGACGTAATTCGTTATCACCAGAAGTGAAACGTCACATGTCGAAGAGTAGATCTTCTAGAACTTTTTCTACCGCGAGGAATTGAAAAACAAGATGTAGTACATTGACCATAGATCAGGATACGTTTTGTACTTACATATAAATCTCTCTACAGATTCTGTTGAAGATAATAACATATTTCTGTTTCTGTTTAAATAACCCAAAGAACCTCCACCACTATAGAAGGTTTGCGCGAAACATCATTTAATTTTGGGAAAGTTGATCGTTATTTGGTCTGTTTAACATGGCGAGTCAATGAGTTATATCCATTTTGTAGAGAGACTTAAATTTTTGGTTTTGATGTGTATTTGTGTATACAATTTCAAATTTAAATGACATTTACAAATATTTATTTGTGCAAGTCCAGAAACTCGTGTTCACCTTCGAGAAACAGAGTTGTATACAACATATTGCACGTCGACCAAGAATAAAAAAAACATAAAAAATATTACTGTAATATGTATTTATGGTACAGAATGCCCAATAAATGTAATATATAATACCCTATGCAATGAGGATCATTCTTTTCAATTTAATCACCATCATTTCATAGAGATGTTTAAACTTTCAATGGGTAATTATTTTGGAAAGATTTTCATCCATTGCGGTTGTTTTTTGATTTGATGCTTAAAGTTAATTTTACTTGTACTGAATGTTATGTGTATTTTCATTTTTGTGTTCTTAGAAGTGTCAAGGTAAAATACGTATTATTTCGAATTTATCACCTTAATAGATTTATCTTCAATAAAATTATTTTCCATTTTGTAATTTTGCACTGTCATTTCACTCCAGGTGATCCCGTATTTAAACGGCGTCACACTAAATACTGAACAAATTAAAAACAAATTTTTTACCATCGTATATCATACGGTTAGGAATTGGAACTAAGAGAAGTTTTATTATGATGTGATGTTAGAGATTTAAGTAAGAAAATAAATTAAAAAAAGAGCAATTTCCATTTTACATTCAGTATAGACATCTCCAAATAACTAAGTATTCTTCTTTATGGGGCGACCAAAGGTGTTGTAGTGTAGTGGATCGCGCACTTACCTTATTTATTGATGACGCTGTTTGATGCGGACAAAACGGACCTATGCCTTCCACTCCACAACAATATTCTGTAATCATCATCCACACTTCTGCTTCGGGCCTCAGGGAAAAGTATGGAAGTTCATCCGCAACCCTTGTAGTTCCCCATCACATTTGTTACAAGGTCACATCTCATCCTCCTCCTCAGACACCTTATATAGGCGAAAAAGGAGCAAAAACTAAGAGGAAGATTCTTCTTTATTCGGGAAAAATTTTATCTCGATAATTTTGATAGATTTTTCTATCTTCATTTATGAGCGTCAATATATTATTTTTTTTTGTTTTTCATACTTTCCAGTAATATGACAAATAATGTAAAATAACTTTATTTATAAAAGGTGTTCAGGTTAGGTCAATGATTTGGATTCATATTTAGAATGTGATGGTTTCATGGAATGTCATGGTTTCATTCAATTTTGTCTTCATCTATTTATTAAGTATATACTTGCACATTTAATGACATGTTTACAGAAAATACTTAAATTAAATATATTTTATTTCGTGAATGGAAAATAATGTTCTCGCAACATTCCAATCATTTAGCTGCTACCCACGTCTCTCCGCGGGAAAATAATTTCACTAAATCTTGAATGGTAGATTTCCATCGAACACATAATTATTTCCCAAATCTTGAACTTGGTTAAGATTTCACTATTTTCGTGGATATGACTTTGTTTTCTTCTGTTAAGACTCAAGAGAGAAAAAAGCTCTGAAATAAAAAACTAATGAGAAAATTGGAATGAGATTCACCTAATGTAAAAGACCCTGATTGCGACTGTAAGTCAATTAGCAGCAATTTTTGGATCAAAAGAAACACAATATCTTTCAAATGGGCTCACGTTAATAAGATATCGTGTTTAACACTGACTTTACGTAAGTCCTTTACCTTAATAATTAAATTTTCAATATACTTCCCAACAATTATAAAATGAAACTGGACAATTAACATGACACTTAATTCTCACTTTTGACATAACGTAAGTAACGTTTGTAGGAATACATGATATGATTCACTGTCTCAGACTTATGTTCTGGCAGTAGCTTACAGCACTCGAAGAGGCAGTCTTTTAATAATTTACAGGAAGTTGTGTACATTACATTTTGTGTACGAAACTGGTGGGTTCAAAGCAAGAAGAGAAAAGTCAAATGAAAGGAATGTAGCAATGAAAGAGATGGTGTAACGAAAATGATTGGTGGTGTCGAAGAAGACTTAGTATTTCTCTGCATCTGCATCATTGCGTTTTCGCCGCCAAAAATAAATTCTAATTTCCATTATCGTGTTTCTAGCTGTATAGAGACCCGGCCGTCGCGTGGCTGCAGTGAAGGAAATGAATGATCGGGATTCTTGATCAGAGGAAGAATGAAGAACTTTAGTCCATGATATTTCCAATAGTTATTGGAACCTGTAGAATAATCGCTTACACGGGCTCTAATTACATTGACGCGTCCTAAAGCCCCAAGAAAAAATAATCGCTTACATCTGTTCTGACCGTATATGTCGTCTACATGTTCATTAGGCCATACGTATCCTCTATTGCTTAACCTCATTACCTCGAAGAGAATTACAAGAACCGAAGAGTTTTTATTCTACATTACCGACTTTCATTGCACTATACCTGAAACGATGGACGAATCAACCCCGAAGAAGATGCTAACCGGCATCGAAACGTTGAACTGGTGTTAGTGAATACTACTGAAGTGATAAACTACTCCCCCAGGGGACTTACATCTAGGAAGTACGTGTTTGGCAAACACGGGGCCCCGAGCTGTCTGGCATTACTTCCACTTACTTGTGCCATGCTCCTTCCTTTCTCTTTCCTGACCTTCCTTGGTCACCTCTTGTTCTTTTCGGTCCCGAAGCTATTAGGGCTAGGGTATCTTTCATTTTCCTCATTTTTGTCCCCCCTCATTTTTGTCCCCCCTCATTCTTTGTCCCCCTCCTCATTTTTTGTCCTCAATGTTTTGATTTTTGGTTTTGAGATATGTTTTGGTATGTTGTAATTCAGGAGGGTTTTTGTGGGTATGGTTGAGTTATTAGGCGAGTCCCATACGCGGGGAGAGTCATGTTGGCTCTCCCTAGTGCCTAACTGCATTTACCCTACCTGTACACGTTGTTAGGGCTCTAATGACCTATGATGTCGACGAGCCGTAAAGCCCCACAAAAAAAATGATAAACTAATACAAATGATTGTCTATAATAATATGCTCGCATAGAATTATCCTTTAAGCAAACGCAATTCAAGACGATCAGAATATAATCATTATTTAAATCTAAATTAATATCTTCTACTGTTTCGCCGATTCAATTTTTCTAGAAATATTATATAAAAAGTGTCTAGTGTTTTGAGATAGTATACTTTCATTAGATTTTTTTGTGGGGCTTTAGGACTCGTCAACGGCAAGGTCATTAGAGCCCTTACTTTCATTAGACTTTACGTAATTATATATTGCTTATTCTACTCCTTATATATANTTGAGTGTTTTATGATACAAGTTTTAATGCATATATATTTTGATTGATGGATAACATTGTATTAATTAAATGCACACAGTGGGTTATTACAACAAGTATTTGTTTTAGAAAGAGAGAATGAAAGGGAAATAGAGGATGAGTTCCAGTGCGTTGTTACATTAAGGAAATTTAAAACGAATGTAAAAAGCATGGAGGTGACATTGAAAACAAAGTATTTATTCACTCTTTGATTTTATATAGCATCTCACTTAGAACATTCTTTAAATATACAGTTATTCCATTGAAATATTACACATTTCCACTCCATTACTAAATGAGTTTTTCTAAACTTCTAGAGAAAGTTCACTCGGTTGTGGTTCTATTTTTTGACTTTGTAATATTTTATTTACACAAACGTTTCCTTCTGTAAATGTTAATAGGTAAGTATATTTACAATTATTACATATATTACAAAACATTTATAACATGCAACAACGAACGAATATGCACACATATATACACATTTATTGCAAATGAATGGGAAGACAACAGAAATACGGAGAGATATTTGGTGCCAATGTGAATTATTTCACTACATTTCGGGGGCACAAGTTATATGGAAGGCAAGAGTTATGATGTTGAGATGAGATGATTAGCACAGAATTAGGTACCACAAATTTGTTGCTAATCATTGAATGTATAGAGTAGCGTTCCAATACACGGTTTATTATTTTTTTTTACAAACAATGCGCAAACATAGATTATTTCAACATCGAAATAATTATATACTTAATCTCGACAGTGAAATATATTGTCGTATATGGAACATCTAATTGCAAACTTTTACAAATAAATTATATATTTCTCTACAAAAAATTCACGAGTGAATCTCGTTTCAGTCGGTGCGATTGTGTGCGTAAAATGTTTATTAAAGTAAAGTGTCGTATAACAAACGTGTAAAATATATTTCTTTGGCTTTAACAAATTTGTAGCACGAGTAGATAGAAGTTTGTAACATATCAATTCGTACGATCAACGTTGAAGGGTAAGGTAGCACGTGGCGGTGTAGTCTCACATCAATTATCATACACTCATTTTCGTTTTCCAAGAGGTCAGTAGACACATATGAAGGAAATTACTGTAGATTTACAAATGGTAACATACATTCGAATATCTGTTATCGTATCAATTTACTGACTATTCAGTCCAGTACTGGCGTTAGATAAAGTAATACTATTTAGGGTAGAGTCATGGTGTAACAAAGGACATTCAACACGGAAACAGTTTTTTTCACACACGATTGAGGTAAAATAAACACATTTTATTAAGTCCGTAGGCGTAGCCACACTATATTAATCGTTGGATGCATCTTCCTTATGCCATATGTATGGAAGACCCATGAAGAACGTTGTGCTAAATGTTGTGCTTTCTTATATTTCATTCTTCTCTTGGTAAATCTAGTAAGAGTGCTCCAAGGCATTTTACAAAAGATTATTTTTTCTTCAAGATATATTGCTACAAAATAGTCCTTTATAGAACTTCATATTTGGTAGGATACATTTATTTTCGGAAAGTAATCATTTGGTAATTGATTTAAGATCAATGCATATTTACAAATATATTTTATTTAGAAATAAAATCTTCGGATTTGCTTTATAAAATTAGTCTGTACTGGAGAACTAGCAATTATCACATTGGAAAAATAGCACCTCTTCCAATTCTAAGCATTTGGCATCCCGTTATTCTAGAATATTCTTTAGTCAATTACTAAAATATATGTAGACGAAAATAATTGTACATGTAGGTACAGTCAGAAGGTTTATTTGACACAATTGTGTGACTGTGTGAGGAATAAATTCAGAATTCATTTAGCTAGTGAGAGGTGGATTGCCGCAAGATAGTCTTTGACATAATTTTAATATTTAATTGTCCCACATTTCACATCGAGAGATAGAGCACACAATGACAGTTAAACATTTCGCTAAGAAAGGAATGAAAAGCACAACAATGGCCGACACTGTCTATGGATATTTGCCACTTACCTAGACATTTATAACACGCAGATTTGTCTACATCTAGGGGTTTGAATTTGGGAGAACATCAATTTTATGATTGTCTTGAATTTTCTTTTACTGTTCCCTGTTCGGAATATACACTAATTATTTGTTTTGTTGAAATTTCTTTATATTTGCTATGATTAGGGAGAGGGTGAATTATTTGGGTACATCAATTTTAAGAATGTATTGTGTTTGGAATACTTTCTCACCTCTTACTACTTGCCGTTTAATGGAAAAAGCAAGATTATATTCCTGTTTTTTACTGGACCAGTAATTCATTTTTGATAATACTTTATTTCACCATAAATCACATATTTACTTTGTGTCTGTCGACTTGGAAAAACTGTCATATAGGTAAATTTCTTCTCTCAAAGTGTTTTCTTCTCATAATTCTGAATGCATAGTTTCATTATTTATTTATTTATTGCTTTGATATGCTATCATATATATTCGTGTATATATTAAAACACTTATTGGTTGAATACGAAGCATCAAGGGCAATTTTATGAAAATGACACATCTATAAATAGGAAACATTATACGTAAATTTTGGGAACTATGTTAAAATAGATAACGTGTAAAGACTAGATAGGTATAATGACTAATAACTTTGCATGATGGTTGTAATGAGGTTATTAACTAAAATTTATGTACGAGTCTCAGAATTATATTATTTTCGAGTTGTTCACGTCAGGGATGTCCATGTGAGGGTCGCAAGCGTACGGTAACCTATTGGCTCAGAGTGTGAGTGAAGTAAAAAAATGTGCCCCTCGATAACTTTAAAGTATTGCTATTGTAATTTGGTTTCAAGAAAAAAGTCTGCATAATGATAAATCGTTCTCCTCTTCCAAATACCCATATTTTGTTCTTATCTTTTAGAACAGATTGAGCTCATGGTATAGTTGGTTTTAAATACCGATTAAATAGCATACGGTATTATAGATGTAACGATGAAAACAATACTAAAATTTACTCTACTAAAGCGACACTTACTATAACCATCTACTCCTATAACCTACGGTCTATAATTTGAAAATTCTTTTATCTAAATCCTTCCTTAAATCAGTCTTTGTAGAGTAACAAAAACTTTCGAATATCAAATATTGTTTATCTAAATCTCCATTCAACTACGATTTGTGTCGCTAACATTTATTGCTTGTATCACCATGGCTCATTATAGAAATACATTTTTGAATTATAAAAGAGACAACTGAAGAACACTTTGTATAAAATATTACTTTTCAAAAAAGATACTTCATACCCTGCCTATATCAAAGGCGTATATGATACTCCATATTTTGCTAAAGTAGTCAGATAAAAGCGACGACTAAAGCGTTACTATCACAAATTTGAAATTACACAAAATTACGATATCCATCTACTAGATGTGCTGGCTGCTTTTCAAATCTCCCCTTTTGTAATCCTCATTTCATCAGAGGGGTAACTTTTCTCAAATGAGGGAAACAATGAATCTATAAAAAAACGGAACTTTCCATCTATATCTAATAGTGGCGGATACGGAGTGTTTGGATGGGAAAGAAACCATGTATGGGAAAAAACGATCTACAGTAGTTGCGACGAAATAACAGTAATGAGGGAGGTGCCTAAAAAACACGTGAAAGTTGAGGAGCCAATGCCAGCATTGTGAGATAGCCAACTTTTCCTCTCGCAATAGATACGCCGGAATTTACTTGTGGCAGCGGAATCTTAGTGGGTTTGTGTTTGGATGCTCCCTTCAACATCAGCCGATTTGTGTAACCGATAGTAATCGATATTCTAACTGTGACGGACTGAGGGCTTGATGCTTAATCTTTGGCCGCAAGGGGGCTGCTAGCACCCTTCGTCAGGATGTCACGACACACCGTCTGGAATGGGTAGAACTATGCTAGGCAAACATGAAAACCCGCTGTTTCGCTCCATTGGTTACGTCTCGTTATTATTCTTTCGCCGCGAAGACTGTAAATCCTTAGCTACTTAATATTATAATGTCTGTCACGACCTGATAACATTTAATTTGGTACAAAAGAAGAACAACCAATAAAATACTGATTTTTTACAAGTTCGAGAATTATTTTCCATGGAAGTGTGAACCTTGTGCGCACCCTATCCGTATCCGTCACTTATCTAATATGGGCTCTTTCGCACATGAACTGCGAGCAAATATTTTGCATCGACGTATATAGTTCGGCTCTTAGCACGTGCTAAAAGATATGATTGTTCTGACGCATCCTAAACCCTACGATTCTTACATTTAATCACACACATTAACTTTCTAGTTCTAACATCTAAATAGGTTTTATATTTCATAGAAATTTGGGGAAATTTTGATAAGTTTATTTAAAAATCATATCCGTAGTTCAATATAATGCATTTTGTTCCCGTATGATTTAGAGAAGTAATTTAGTGTTGTGGTTAGAATAATTAGTATAAACTGAAATTCTTCTTAAAATGTTTCACAAAAGAAGTGTTTAAGCCGTGTTTACTTGGGATTATTCGATAAGAGTTGTGATCTGAGTAAAGAAATACTTTGAAGTATGGAGTAAGACGTGTATATTTGTGCAAAAATAAATGTATAATTGATTTATAAAAGAAAGAAAAACTTCCAAAATATTAAATGTATTAGGTTTGACATTTTCCCATTTATTGAAAATAAATTGAATTAAGTTGTAAAACATTTTGACAACTGACTTTTTATTCAAATGAGTTGTCAATATTTGAAACACATTCTTAATTTTCTATTTTACATTTAAAAAAATTAGTAAACGTTTCTGAAATTCCTTTCAATACCACGGAATGTTCCATTTAATTCCGCCAATAAGATATACTCTTTTTAATTAGTTAGCTCTTTCTCTTCTACTCAGGATTTTCTCGTCAGATGACAAATACATATTTTTACTTGTACGAATTTTTACGTGTCTAACTTTTCGGAAAGACATGGATATTTCATCAAACAAATGTACATTGATACTAAGAAAACTATGAAGGTTGAAAACATTAAAGGAAAGAGAAAATAATTTTGTAATTTTTTCAAGTTTTCCCTTACGCTAAGACATTACCCTTATAATTACCTTCATCAAAGTAAATAGTTTTGTACAGATTGATCCGGTGACATCGCCTTTTGTAAAATTTCATAAGGATAGAGAGAAATTGAGAAGTAAATGTATATTGTATTTGTCTCTCCATCCTTGTCATGCATTATGTTTCTGGACTATAATTTACAATTAAAGTTTAATTTAAAAATGTATTTGATATCGCATTTAGCTATTAAAGTGTTACACATCTCTTTATTTCGTGTTAAACGACGTAATCATTTAAATTTATTTTCAATGTTTTATTCTTTAATCTAAATTATCCAAACGCATAAAAAGTGCAGTCGTCGATAGCGTCTTTTCTTATTACTTCATCTGGATCAAATTCTTTTGCATTTAATAAGTAATTTTTATTTAGTCGTACTTGGAGTCTCATTGATTTAATAAATTTTTTTGGAAGAATTAACAGTACAATGATTTAAAAATGTTTATGATGTATACATCTACTTCCTTGTCACATTCAAATTCAAAGGGACAAGGTAAAAGTCAATTTAACCACCGATAATTGAGACTGTAAAATGGTGTACCTAACACGTATGAGCAAGCAACTGGATGAAAAATTTGGTGACATGTTTCTGTAATGTTTATGATAGTTAAAAGTTTGGCTAAAAACACCGCCTCAGGATGAGCTAACATTTCTGTAATCGAACTCGTTAGATATATACGATGTCTTCAGAGTGAGTTTGTTTTTCTTGACAGAGTTGGCTTTCTTTTGATCATATCGTTCGAGTAGATATCGTGGAGAGCTGGTTCATGGAGGTAAGTTGTTATAAAACAAAGGATACGTCCAATTGAGAATGACAGGAGGGACCAGCCCTATATTCGTACGTGCCACTCTCTTTCGAACAACTAAAATGCACAGAGGGACCGTCCTGCGGTCCGTGTGCAACCATAAATAGGTCTCAGACTCCCATGACACAATGCGATACATTCGGCTGGGACGTGAAGCCCAGCGCGTGATAAAGACCGTTATTAATGCCGCATCGTCCATCAAAAAACTCTGAAATAAATCTGCTCAGTACCACGTGCTTTTTTCTCCTAGTTTGGCGATATTCTCTCTCATCGGTGGTGACGAAAAAGTTACGATATTTAAACAAAAATGTAATTGCATATTATTAGTGATCTTGGTAATTGATTTAGAAGACAATATCATTGAGTGGGATGTTCTTTCTTTTTTTTCGAGAACTATAGCATACTTTAATTACTTTAATTACTTTAGCAGCTAACTTGTTATCTTATCTAGGAATTTTTGCTGAATTTTTTGAATCCGCCTCTGCCTTAGGGCCCTTGATCGGAATTGATGGGATGGTCCCTTGCTTGCTTCCGGAGAGTAAATTAGTTTTTTTCCCTCCACGTGGTCATACGCAGTTTGTACTGTTTTTTGACAATAAATTTAATACTAATAATTAATACTTTACATGTCGGATTACCGGAAAGACAAATTTTATTCAATAGCTGTTTATTGATTTAATTTAAAACTTAAAATTACTAAAGAATAAAATACAATTCATTTCACATAAATTGTTAATTATTGATTTTAAAATACCAACGTTCGACAAACATTTATTTCACCATGATTTTTTCTTCTCAATAACTCTTAAACTTAACGATGTCTAACTTTTACAATTCTACCAAACAATATGTCAAATATCGGAAGATAGAAGTGACATAGAGGGTTGTTCTCTGATCATTAGTCTAAATGCACAGTCATGGTCAAAATATTTGATGGTATTCTTGATGAATGAAGTACGGGGGACGCTTCATAAGTGTCTTTTTGAGCTATGTGACATGTGTTTTCTCATGCATGTGACTTTTGGCCTTCACATGCGAGATGAACAAAGAAAGAAATGATGTGTGTTATGTGGTGAAATTTTGTTGATCATACATTACGTCGACCATCAGCGGGATCCTTGATTTCAAATTTTCGCTACCATCATTTATTTTGTCCACGAGTATACAACGGAAGTATTTAAACACTTCCGGTCTCCTTAAAGTCTCCTCTAATAAATGTACATTCCTCACGTATTCACTATCTGTGCTTGTAAGACCTTTTGCTAATGCTTTTAGAATAATGGCTTTTGTGAGAATGTTGCTAGCCTTATAATCCAAAGCGACCGATGTTAGATCAAGGCTAGCTATTCTCAAGATAATGTATTAACATATTTCTTGATGAATTTATCAATAATATCTAGAATTACAACTGAACGATTTCATGTCAAAAATATATTTACAAAATATACCTGCACTTAGTACTTATTATGTGTTATATTTTGAATTCTACTTAGTACGTCTTACTTTGGTTTCACTTTTATGACATGAGGGTACTCGTTACTTAGTAATGAAAAGAATTGAGAAATTTATCTGCTGATTTTTCAAAATACGGATAGAGTAGTAACGAACATAAATTTGAAAATACAATATTAAGAAAGAATGCTTACTTTTGAATAAAGAGCAATTAATAAAAGATAAATTTACAAAACAACGGAGTTCGTACAACATGGTGATTTGTATTTTCATTCATGGGAATATGTATTTTTTATTCCAAAAGAAATCTAGAGGGATGAACAAAAGAAATAAAAGAAGCAAGTATTTTGTTAAAAATTATACAATATTCAAGAAATTATTGAAATGATTTGTATGGCAACTGTTACACGATTTTTGTGACATTTTTCAAACTCAGAGAAATTTGATGTTGACCAATCGTACCTCATTTTCTGGGTTTCTCTATCATAGGAGTGTTTCTTCCAAAGAGGAAATAAAAAATTCTTTGCATTATCTCCTTTGTTCTCTTCAATGATAAGCTTACCATGAATTTTTTAAATTCATAGTTGGATATAGAATTGTGTCACCTTCGCCGTAGTTTTTTACTTAAAGTGTGAAATTTTTTTCTGGAATATGAGATGATTATTTATTTGAGTTTTTGGCGCGATATGTATTATGGTCAGCGGACAGTTTTGTGAAGGAAATCTGAACGAACTTGAATACTAATTGATCCTATTCATTTTTGTGGAAAAAGTAGCATTGTATATATTTTCATATGTGAAACAGTTTTCATTGAAATTTTATTACTACAAAATTCACACAATAAAACATTTGTAGGTCAAATGGAAACAGTGTTTGAATAGATGAGATGTATCATTTGGTTACTCATTCCACTCATTATATAATTGTTTTCTTGTTGAAATTTTAGAATGTTTGTTTGCATGAATGTTTACGGCAACATTCATAATAAACATGAAAATTACTATCTATTTTTGATACTCAACATTGCCATTGATGCTTGTATTTCAACCTGTCTGATGTAATTAATATAGAATTCTTCAAATTGTTTCATCTATGATGCAGGACAGTATAGACAATCAATGAAAAATAAAAATTGGTTTTCGAAAATAATATAGAATTACCAGTATTTTTTATAATAGGAAACATACAAGTTAATTTATAAATCGCTGATATTCTTTTCTTCTTTTTGTTATTATTTTTAAAGATAATTTGATAAAAACTGTAATACACGAAATCATTTGCAACCGGTAAAAAAGTAACTGATACTAACTATATTGAATATTTGTTGCATTCAATTTATTCATGGGTATTAAAATAATACGCAGCTTTTTAAATTTTGGAATGAATTTATATATAATAATGAAATATTATTTAAGTTTAAGGAATACATACTAAAGATAAAAACTACTTGTTCCGCAGTTTATGTATACTGGCTGAATTAATATAAACTACTCGTAGATGGGAACGTTATAGTAATTATGTCAGGAAACATAGATGCAAATTATGTTTTTTTAAACAAAAGTTTCAAATATGTTAACTGTTTATCTTGTCAAATTTTACTGAAAAAAAAAATAGTTATGAGAATATATAAAAATTATACATGTTATTAAACTGAAAATTTTGACTATTTGTCACTCTTTCCACGTATGCTGAGCTACATTAAAATTTAACTGGGAAACTTAGAGGTAGAGCAACTCGTGTTAAAGAAACAAAACATTTTAACGTATACTTAGTATCGCGTCGAAAATTAAAAGGAAATAATTCTGTGGATTATATCAAACATACGTGACTGTCAACATTGTGAAAATGAATGCTTTCAACTCCAGTCAATATTTGTATTGCAAGAATAAAGGTACAAACGATCAAAATCATCAGAAGATAAATTGTCTTTGGCATATAACATCTATAAGCCATTTAGGCTTCGTGTATTGATACTGAAAAAGGGGACCTAAGAGAAATATTCTGATTCCACTACATTACTCCTGATATAACGGGTTTAAAAACATGAAAAATAAATTATCATTTAAAATAAAAAATAATGAGTTAATACAAAATTTTAACAATGAAAGGATAAATGAAATTATTATTAATAGTTAAATATTTCCAACCATTTATCATTAGTATCATTTCATTTTTATATGATGATTTAAAAATTATATGTATCGATTTCAATCGAAAATAAAACGATTTATTGAAACCATGTGTTGGAATTGACATTTTAATACATACGTTGTACTTTGTGAAAGTATCACAGGAAAATGGAAATAAATGAAAAACTTGTAAAAATAAAAAGGAAATATATTTTGAAATGCCATAACAAATCAAAATTATTCGATATCTTTTTAGTTATATATATTCAACAACTAGTATGTTCAAACCTTACTAGTAGAATATATTTCATGTTATTAAATATAAAAAGGTATTTAAATTACTAATTCGAGTAACTATTGGCGAACTTTCCAAATGTGATAAACCTTATTTAATTCAAAATCAGATTATTTCTCGTGAATACCCCTCTTCAGGTTATTACAAATGGATTTCACTTTAACTGTTTTTCTATGGTTGTTGAGCTCTGACATTTGCTATTTAGTCCTCACAAACGTTAATTTCTTCTGCTACGTATATAAGACATTTTCTAGGCATCGATATTCTTCTGAAAACAAAAAAAAACCTAGTCATTATTATCGCTCTTAATCAAGCCACAAATGTTTACAAAACATATCCTGAAGCACATATCAAAATACACTTCACTGATCAGCAATACGAGAAGGCTTCTTCGAAAATCAAATTTTCTTGAGACGATTGAAATAAAATAAAACCATTTAGAGTGGAGGATCGCATCGATGTAACATGTATTTAGGCGAATTGTTCAAGTAATGGTATGACAGTTGACCCTAAACACTCTCTAAAAGGGAATTGGTAAGCCTTCTCATACAACAGATACACTATCGATTTCCATATCGTACAGGATGGATGACTTGTGATCGAATAACTTGAGTTCGTTCCATCCTTGTTAACCATACAAAACCATCTTCTCAGTCGTCTGATTGGCGACACATTTCTTAAAATTAGCAAGTGTTCAGAACTCGGCGGGACGTGGTTTACCCCGCAGCAACGGACTGCGTCACAGACTTGAACCAAATTCGCTGGATCGTCTTCGATCAATGTGTTTCAGGTAAGTCTCCGAGTAGATGGACCGCGTTCGTTCGTCGTATCGTAATGAATGGCGACGAACATCCAACGCCTCCAGGTCAGAAGGCTCGCGTCGACAGAAGTTGCAGAAGGCGCATTGGAGCGTGTTCTTGAAAGCCTCCCGAAAGTCACGGTTGAAATACGCGTAGATGATTGGGTTCAGCGTCGAGTTGAAGTACCCGATCCAGAAGACGACGTCCACCACCACATCCGGACACGGACAGAGCTCTTCTCCACACAAGACCGTACTCAAGTACCAAAGGAAGAACGGCAGCCAGCAAAGGATGAACGTTCCCATGATGATTCCCAAAGTCCTCGCAGCTTTGTGTTCGCGTTTCATTTTGATGATGTTTCGATCTTTGGTTGGAGTGGAGTGCGCCAATGAGGCGTCTCCAGCGCTGCCACCGGCGGGTGCGTGAACTTCGTGGAGGGTGAGCGCTTTGTTGCTTCCGCCCGCACCGCTGCTCAGAGCATCTCCGTTGCTGCTGGTGAATTCGCGACTGTTGCGATGATGGTTCATGAGCATCGCGTTTCCAATGCGAGAGTGGAGTTGCTTCTCTTGGCGATTGGCCTCGCGGAAGATGGCGTAGTACGTGAACACCATTATGGTGCAAGGGATCCAGAAGGAAATGCTGGAAGATACCACAGCATATACCTTGTTCACGATGAAGGCGCACTCTTCCGGATGATCTTCGCGGTACTTTTGGTTAGAGTCCGTTGTATACCAGCCCAGGAATATGGGTACAAAGGAAATAATTGCAGGAGAGATCCATGTGTTGAGGATCATGATGGCAACTACGCGTTTCGTCATGTTAATGGGGTATTTGAGTGGTGTTACAATGGCGTAATAGCGGTCCACGGAAATGCAACACAAGTGCAAAATAGACGCCGTCGAAAAGTACACATCCAAAGAGTTCCACACATCGCACATAAAATACCCGAACAACCATCTCCCCGAGAGTTGTACACTCGCGTTAAAAGTCATCGCCACCATGGCGACCAACATGTCCGCAAAAGCGAGAGACACGACAAAATAATTGGTGATGATCCTCAACTTTCGATGCCTCATCACACTCACGATCACCAACAAGTTACCCAAGATGGCGGCGATGATGATGAAACCCATGACTCCCGCCTTGAGGACTAGCACGAGGACGTCTGTCCAGTCGGCGGGATCGTCTGCGGCGGCGGTGGCGGACGGCGCATCGGGCCCTCCAGCGGCTAGCGATGCGTTGTCCGCCGCCAGAGCGAGGGGCAGGAGCGCGGCTGCGGCCGCCGCCGTGGGGCCCACCGCCGCCGTCGCACTGCCTGTCCCTGCCCCCGCCACCACGGCCGCCGCCGCCGCGGCCAGTCTCTCTTCCAGGTCCGTAGCTAGCGACGCCGCCGACGCAGCCATCCCATAGTACACACGAGCGATTCGTCCGAAGATTGGGTGTGTGGAGACGGAAGGGTGATGGATGACTTCTCGCTGGAATCAGTCAGCACGTCGTCCTTTCCGAGTCAAGTGTCTGAAACAAAATAAATAACTTTCGATTAAAATGTGTAATGAAGGTTCACGAAAAAAGGGTGTACATATAATATATTGTGGAAATTTTCAGACGTATACAAAATGACCGTTAATTTATAATTCACGATATAGAACATTATTCATTATTTCGCGACAAAGTTCTTCGTAATTCAAAAGCAACTGAGACGAACGAAGTATTCTGGTTAAAATGGAAAATTATGTTTTCAGTATCAGGTGACATTTCTTATGTCATCAATTAAAAGATTATTAATGCAACATACAATACTAATCTCCTTTTAAAATTGTATTTTACGCAAATAGTGTTTCCACGTTCTCTATCCTCTACGTCAGTAGGACAGAAAACGATGTAGTAACATGATAAATAAAAAGTACCTCACACTAGGTCCCTCAGTAAATTGAATGTGCAGACTTATTTTCTAATCAACTAGAACATTTTGAAAGTAACAAGAAATGTCTTGAAATAAATGTTTCTCTCATTATTTATTGTCTAAATGGTGAATGTTCCTATGGTAATGACACTATCCAGAGGAACTGAAGGAGTTACTATTTTTCTTCTCCTCGCATAATTATAATACCATAAAAAGGTCACAATACAAATAATTTAATGATTATTGAAAATAAAAAAGTGCAAGGATTTTAATTAAAAAACAAACAACACTTTTTGATCCCGGAAAATAAAATAATATTTTAATATCGACTGTGCAATTTAATCTGAAACTAGCAATATACATGGAGATTCTACGGCGATTGAATAAATTTGTGAATATTTAATTGTGAACATTTAATTGTGATAACTACAGCCAGATGAAAACTGCGACGAGTCGGTAGTCGAACCTAGGATCATGCCCTGATTTCAGCCATTTTCACCTGACTGTAGTTATTATTTATCTCATCCACCGGAATGAAAACTGATATACATGTTATTATTTTAATAGAAATTGATACATGTGTATCAAAAAAAAATTGAAATATTTCAATAATAAAGTCTGGAAGACTTTTCAGTTTTAATACATTTCAGGTCGATAAAGTATTTCGAATTAATAAATGTGTACATTCCTTATTTATGTCATCAATTAAAGTTACACTATTTTATCACGAAAATAAAAGTGTGATATAGTAATATTTATATTATTGGAATATATTCTATTATGTTCAAGATATTTTAAACGTAAAAATTGTGACAAATTATCGATTTAATATTTTTGTCCCCGTCTGCTTATTAACAAAAAAATCCATTATTTTGTAATGGTGAGAACCAAAAAGAAAAGGTTCTTTCACCATAATTCATGAGGGAGGCGGTATATAGTTCTCCTGATAAATTTTTGCCTCGTTTTTGTTGTCCTTACGTGTGCTAATATAGCCTAGCTGCCATCTGAGTTGTAACCAAACTTGGGAGAACTGCCAACCTACACAATTGATTCCCCTATATCGTATATTACTCGACTTAGTGATATTTTCATCTTATGCGTTGTATCCACTACCACCAAACTTGACAAAACACATTTAGAAGAGCTTGTTCCTAAAATACTCATTTTTATACTTCGTAGTGTAACACAAAGTTAACATTCCTATTTATAAAATACATTGCTTAATTTGTCAGAGAAATCTTAATTTTTAAATTTACTTTCTATGAAATTCATTTTACGGTAGTCTCTTTGTTGTTTCCATAGTGTTGGTATATCCGTAAGGTATATGTAACTGCTACCAAAAGATGATTTTAATATCAAATGACAATCCAAGTCTTAACGTGTGTGGGGTTTTTGTTCTAGAATATTGGTGGTGGCTGCCCTGACGCACCACTCAAGTCCGCCATCTTTGTTATATTTGGTGCCCAAACTCTCAAAAACTTGAGTATACATTCCAATTTAAATTAGTTAGTACTTCAGTCACGAGGTATGTACTACGTCCTCTTCAACAGTTCGGTAGAGTCCTTGATTCAAGAGAGAACAGTCTGCCTTGTCCACAAATTTAGAGCATGTAATATCTCATAACAGTAATATAATTATATTATATTTACTGCGCACAGATTCTCATAGCCCCTTTGGTGCCAGCTGTTACTCGTTTCTCTCCTGTTGTTGATGCTGTAGGGAGAAAGGGGACACGACACAATCACGGAACCAACCGCAGCTGATTGACAGCACTATGAGAAGCAGCGCGTGGTTTTATCCAGAAATACGAGATTTTCCGCTTTATATTTCCGCCCCTGACGGTTCTGTCTTAATTAAGGTCTCTACTTTTCAGAGGTGGAATGGTGCAGCGGTCGACACGGTCTGTTGCACTCCCAGCGGTCGCACCCGGTATGAAAGGCTCCTATTTTGTTGGCCGTTTGTCATGAACAAGCTGTAGATGAATTGAGGCACTTGAATGAGTATATCCTACTTTGCTCGATATCCCTTAAACAGCATGAAGCAATAAACATTTCTATAAAGGTAATTGAAAACATAAGATGAATTTTAGAGCGGTAGTAATTGATTCATTTTTCTGCTGGTAATACCAAGATACATTTTATAATAGGTAATTCACAAATTTTATTTTTTATTATATTCATTATTTAAATAGGGGAAATAACATTCGTGTGTCGTAGTATTTTTAATACAGTGACATGATTCAGCAATTTCTACATAAAACAATTTTTACACAAAACAATGGGGATATTGAAACGAATACGAAAATGAAAGATTAATACTTAAACTAATTAAAGGCAAAAAAAATCTGGAATCAATGATAAAAAAGTTTGAAAATGATAGATTTCAATTCAAAACGAACATTTACATGCATTAGTGGACTGAGAAGTTAGTGAATTTAAATGAAACGATTTGTGTAAAATGAAGAAAAAAGAGATGAAATGAAAGAATAGGAAAATAATAGGATGCATGAAGGAGAATGGTGAAGCAAAATGATAGCTCTGGAAATGGTTGAACTTTTTTACTCGTAGCATATTGCGTTATGGTCTCTCGCGCCCTGAGGCTTTTCGAAGTTAGCGAATGAAACGATGGAGATAATTTCATACAGACTCTCACGCAACTTTCAGTTCCGAACCGTGCTGCGGATAGGGAGGTAGAAAACTGTATACTTCCAAACTTCACTATTGTCATTATATTACCAAGTGTACTTCACTATTGACGTAACTTTCGGTCACGCGAAAATGGCGACGAGCCGGGAATTAAATCCGGACACGACACACATCCCGAATATGGTTATGACATATCTTCTCCATTTGTAGGAACACGGAATAAGTACATGCTTCACCATAGTCATTAGAAGGGAAATAATACGAACGGCCTTCGGTACTAATTTGAAATTTATTTCAATAATGAATATTTTACTTGGAAGAATTAGTAATTTCAGTTGAGTCATAATTTTCATATTATTTGTTAACTAATTATTACCTGTCTGTATTCTTTCACATATGACACAAAAATGTTTAAAAAAATGTCAAGCTTCAATCTAACTTATGTTTTAAGTTGAATGGGTCTTCTTTATAAAACAAAAGGACCACTTTAGTTTTTGTGACCATAGATAACGTAAATACAAAAAAGTATTTTCATATGTTAGTTAGATTTAAAAATCTAAATATTATACAATGAATTTATCTTATAAATCATAATATTTTTTTTATATTATGGTGACAGGTTTTCTTTTGTATTTCAATTTATTTCAAGAGAGAAACCACGTCATACAACTCGAAAATAATTCGTCGATTTCTTTGGCATCTGTGAGTCTCTGCAACAGGGACAAGAAATCGAAAGATAAAAAGTGCTGTCAACTCGTCTTCACAGAGGTGTCTCCAGATACGACGATTCCCATGACACGAGATGCGCAGCGGCAATAACACGAAAGGCGAGAATTTCTGTCTCCTGTCCGTTCCTTCAACATCCCTTTCTTTCTTCTTCTTTCTTCTTCTTTTTCTCACCTACAACAGTCTCTATTTAAATCAATTCTCCCTATGACGATAATCTCTCTGTAACGATGCAATGAGCGACGGTTGTCTGGTTTGCCAAAGTAGTAATGTATTTACTCTTTCTCTATACTGATATTGCTTTCTCTTTATAAGGATGGTATTTCAGTCGTTGAAGTCATTTCAGTTCAATTCATTGTGGTTTCGGGACAAAGTCAGATATGAAATTGAAGCAAACTAGGAGTTTCTTTCTTTCATGCAAATAGAGTAGAAAATAGTAGGGTGTATTAGGGAAAATAGGTACATACAGCAAAAAAATCTAAAGCGATTTTTTAAAATTTAATGTAAGTAAATAATTGTAATACTTTGTGTAATAAATATTTGTTATATGGGTTATATTTTTAAATTTAATTCATAAGATTTTGGTTTATCTCTATATTACGATCTCTCTCCATAATGATGGTGCTCAGTCCTTTGAATATCGTTATAGAGAGAAAGGAGAATATCGTGGTATGGCATTATGAGCTTCTAGTAAGGTTTTTGATTCGCTAGATAACGATATACATTGAACCAGCTAACAGGAAAGAAATCGATACACTATAACAAGTTTCCAAATATTACATTAAACTAAGATAATAGGAATAATATAATTGTTGAAAAATGTGCGAATTGTGAAGTAGTCATAAAAATACATCTATGTTTCCACTTCAGGGAGAATTAAAAACGAATCTTAGTATTTTTCTGGGGATCAATTTTGGATGTGAATTTGGCGTGCCAGGTTCCAAATGTATTGGCATATAAAGTAATATGAAATAGAATTTTGGTGTGGGTAGGGTAATATGTGCTCATCTGAGGGAGACGTAATTCTGAGTGAATTTGAGAGTTTGGTATAAACCATGAAGCTTTGTAATAACTCAGAGGAATAGATATTGCAATACTTGCAGTCTATGTATGTGAATTTTTGCCGCTGAAACCCAGACTGGAGTATGCTATTATGGGAATTACTTTCTTATGTTGAATTACTCTCTTAACAAAAATTTATTATGTCATAAGCTATGTAAGATTTCTATGTACGGGTGAACTAAGTTGTTACACATGCATTTCTTCACGTATGTACTAGCTTAACTCACCCACCGTCTCCCGGGAGTTGGAATATGTCTGTCGTTAACCATTTCACGCATTTTAGGAGGTTCACTAAATAAAAAATCTGCTGACAAAATAAAATTATTTGTCGATATCTCCACAGATACAGTACATCCTCCTCGCATTTCTTGACACCCTTGCTCAATGAACTATTTCAAAAACCCGACAACTTTAGATATTTATGATATATATGAAGGCTTTCACGAAGAACGCACACATTTTGTTTGTGAGTGACGAGTAAAATTTAAAATAGTGCATTGGCTCGTGTAGACCATTTTAGAAAATTTCACCAACTTTGGTCAATATCCACACCCATATTTTTTTCGGACGAAAGTATTCCAGATTTTGATGTTATTGTACGATCACGAACATTTTTCTCCTTACACTTTGATTTATATTTTTCTGTATTGTATTAAGTCAATACTTCGTATGACCGTGACAGTGAATATGAAAGGTAACCTTTCGATACCATATCTGCTTGCGTACGTTCTTTCGTCAATTCTCCCCCTTCCGTTCTTCACACCATTTCTCTCTTCCTTCGGAACACATGCCAAAAGTGAGAATTTCCTTCCTTCCCCCTCCCCTGGAGTGTGGCTGTGCCTCTGGTGGATCAAATGAAAATTCCTGGGGCGGGTGAAAACGAACGACGTGGAATGTTCAGGGTGAAGAGGCGCCGATAATGCTGCTGCTTCACGAGGAGTGAGATTTCAGAGTCGTCGTCGTCGCCGCGACGCGAGGTCGTTGGCGACACAAGAAGAAGTTGGACGAGCACCAAACGGTGATGAGAGATAGCAAATGTTCGCGGAATGATGTATGGTGTTAAGAGAACTGGACAGAAATACTGGCGGATAATGTCGTATGATGAATGATTGGCGAGGGTTGATGCCTGTTGACAGGAGAGTGACGAGTACAATTTTGTGGGCAAAGTGATGGAAAAGTAAATCATAATACTTAAAAAAATAAAAAACATTCAATTATATGGAGAAGAGGAGAAAAATGGGATTGAAAGTGTGTTGTGTAAATATATCGAAAATCAAATAGACGCTACCAAAGAATTAAAAAATATAAATATATGCCTAACAAATTAATTTTATAACTTTTATTCAACATTTACCGAATCAAAGAAAAAAACTTTATATTTCACGTAAGAGATTATTTTTAAAGAAAACTTCGAGGCAAAGTATGGAAAAGAGGAAAATAAATTTGGAGTTGGACTGAGAAAAATTACAGAATTTATCCTGGTATGATGCAAAGATGTGCTGGATTATGCAGTGAGAGGCCATTTTCAAACAGGTTATGATGTAGTATATTAAACTGGACTTTTTAATATATTATTTTGCTTTTTTAAATGACACTTTAAAGAAAGTATAATTTAAAAGAGCCATTTAGAGAAATATGTTGTTACACTGCATGTACTGTAGCTGTAATGCACATGTGAGAATCACTTAATAAAACAAGTGGTGATTCTGGCGTCATTGTTACGATGAAAAACCTGTGGATAGTAAATTGAAAAATCGATGCCACCACCTTAATTTTCGTAAATGCGATGCAAAAGAACGACCTTGGAACTAAATAAAGACTCGTACGTCTTTAGGTACTTGCGAGGATAGAGCAAATGAATATGGAAGGTTTATTTGTTAGGAATTCTGTGAATCCAAATAAATTAAGACGTCGAGTTCGAGAGTTTAAAGAGAGAGAGACTGAAAAAGAGCTGCGTGCAACTCCTGTTTTAGTGAAGAAAAAATATATTTATCTTTTGGTTTAGATATCTTTGTAATTTTTAATTATACATTTTTTAAATGAAAGAAAATTACTGATAGAAGAGTGGATACTGAACTCATTGAATTTTATGATAAACGATGTTTTCCAAGATTATGTAAGCAAAGTACTAAATAATATAGTAATGGGTGTTGTTTAAATTGAGTTGAATGACCAATGCCAGTGGTTGGTATACTTTCATGGTCATTACCAGCTTCAACTAGTGGGGCAGAATGAAATTTATCGAGCTTACAACGAAGGATATCGATAAAAAATAATTGAAATAATATTATAAGAAAACAACCGATGACAATTATCGATTTCTTCTAGGGTTATCGGAATAATTCCAACCACAATTCGAATACAATAATTTGCGGAATCCTTCATGATAATATCGTTAACGAAAATCTTAAAAATAAAGCGACACTGCTGACTTCTCTAAATTATGGACACAAAAATATGCGAGTGATTTTTGTGTGTTTACTTTTTTAATTTTTTCATTATCTTTTAAATATTGTAATAATAATAATAATAATAAATTTATTGTCAAAAAACAGTACAAACTGCGTATGACCACGTGGAGGGAGAAAAAAAACTAATTTACTCTCCGGAAGCAAGCAAGGGACCATCCCATCAATTCCGATCAAGGGCCCTAAGGCAGAGGCGGATTCAAAAATTTAAGCAAAAGTTCCTAGATAAGATAAAAAGTTGGCTGCGGGTTATAATACTAATAGAATGTCAATATGTTTGTAATTTAAAGCAAAAAATTTACATGTACAAATGATTATCGAACTATAGATTATTCTGAATATAGTGTTTAAAAATCATAAGAATTGAAATAACACTAAATTCACGATTTATTGTTACAATAAACACGTCCCTAGACAAAGCCTAGAGAACCTGTATGATAAATCCGCCTCTACCAGAAGGAAAAACGGAGAAAAACCCGGGCCAGGATGGGGTTATATGCATACATTACAATTATGCATACATTACAATTATGAATAATTTATTCTTTTATACTTCACACTAATACTATTTTTCTTTAAACTTTATACTAACATAAATTTCTTGGATTGGTAATGATATAATTAAAAAGAATTGATATGATTTTTTGCAAGAAATGTTAACACCGTGATGCCAATCATAGTTCATATCACGTAAAGTTGTTGCGAAGGACTTGGTCGACAATGAGGAGACTGAGAGAGCGCCAGTGAGAGAAGAAGATCGATTAGTTTCGATCTGAAGATCGAAGTCTGACGGCGGATAGAGTGTGACTGACAGTACGGCCAGGACGGTGACTCGTGCAGAGCTCGTTTGGCGCACATTCTGACCGGGAAAACAAGCTCTTGCTTTGTAGAAAGTGAGGTTATGGAGAGCACTCGAAGTGTTCGGGACGACGCACCAAATAGGTTGGTTGTTTATTCCCTTGTCGACCTGATTAATGGTCAATCATTAGGTTGATCTTAACGAAGAGTGATTATTAAATCGCCCGAGTATCCATTACGCCCGATTATCGTACAAAGAGATGGGGTTTGGTCAGAGTGGTCTGCTTGTGGTAATTCTGGGACAATTATATTCCACAATTCTTCGACCTTCACCATTGATAGACAATTAATTGAAACTTTTTTTGTTGTCATGATACTTTATATTGTATTATCTTAATATATTGTAACGAAATTTCAAGTGATTGTCTTTAAATGGTCAAATTTAAGGTTGATTCAACAAGGGTTCGAAAAAATAGTGCGGAACAATATTTCTTTATAACTATCGTAAATATGAAAAGCGAAGAATACGGCTTATATTTTCGGAACCGCAATAATATTTGTAGTATTATGAATTAATTATTTTTTCGAACCCTTGTTGGACCAACTCCTTAAGTTGGTCCCAAAGTATTATACAGTGAAATTTAATTAATGAACTGTCTTTAAAGTCATTGCTTAAAGAAAGTTGATCATATGGATTGCTTCTGAATCAACCGTACTTTAATATCCAACTTCCTCAGCAACCGATAACAATAAAGTGTAACAACAAATAAAGTATAATAAACAGCATATCGCCAAGGTCTACCTTGCTGTTCTTGTTGAGTGTTCTAATTAAAGAAACGTTATTGCAATTAGGGTAACAAATATTGCAAATTTTTTGGTGTCTGTTGACTCCACAGAATCATTGTAGTAGTAGTGGCGACAATGGTAGTGGGATATTTATGTAGTAGTATATGTAGTAGTAAAAGAGAAATATCTCCCTTAAAGATCTATTATATTTTGAATTTAGTTTTCTCTAACATGTCAGGGGATGAATTTAAAAAAAATATTTCATCCGTATTACATTCGATGTTACTAATTCGACGCTGAAAGGACGCACAAAAATGTCGCATTCGATAGTTTATATCGCTGCATGCTTATGAATAATTATCAGAAACCTTATTTAATCTACTTAAATGGAAAGTTATACTACATTAGTGATGTCAAAATAAGTGATTGCCGTTAAATTGTGTAACACAAATTTATTTCTTGTGAAATTCCTTGAACTAAACGATTGAAATTCCTCGAACTAAACGATTCAATTAGAAGTAATTGTTAAAAAAACTTTTTGAATACAAAAACAATATAAAGTGTCAATTTAATAGCAATTATTTATCACAATGAAAGACAGAGAACATGAAACTATTTATATATTATATTTTTACTGGCATGAATTTTTCAATTTTCATTAACCTTATTTATATGAATTGAGGTATCAAATCAATATGCATTCATTACCATGGTGAAATATGGTTTTGAAATACTAATTAAATTTTATTTGTGAACATAATACAATTCGTAGCAAACTGAATTACATTTTTAGAAGTTGTGAATATGTTACAGTAAAGTACAGCTGAACGGAAATACCATAAAAAAATTCTTTTCGAAAGAACTCTCTGCTTTACTGCCTATGTAGTAAAAAACATGTTTCACGGCTGATGTCGTAAATAAAGAGCAGAGATATTTGTAAAAATATAGGGTATTGATTCAGCCACAAATGTTCATTTTTTACGATGAAATAAAATAATCATTGGAATTTGGACGTCACTTTTTTATCTTCTCATGAATTGTTTCAATTTTCATTAATAATACTTATTGATCAGAACAACTTTACATATCACGCATCTCTTTCCTTTTTCTCTTATTCTGGATGATTTCGCTGATTTTAAAGTATTTTCCTCGATTAAGTCGAAATTAACCTACAATATGTCAATTGAAGCGGTTCCTCATCATTGTCATTTTAATAGATCCAACTGAAGAAACCGAACAAATCTACACATGTGTAATCTATAATATTGTATCATTGAGTTGAGATTGTAATGAGAGATTAAAATTTTTCCGTTATTTTATTAGACTTATTCTTAGTTGTCCGACAAAATGTTTTTTCTTCGTATTTCTTTCTTCATGAGTCAAGAAACCAAATATCAAGCACATTTTTACATCTTATTTATTTTAGATTATTATATGGATGTGATAATTAACACGATTGAGTATACGTCAGGATATTAATAAACTGGGTTCAGGGCAGACTTCTCAAAATTCTACTGCGATGTACAGTGTTGTTTATATGTGTATGTGTAGACGTATATGTACATATACCACCAATCATTTTTTCGAAATTTTGTAAAAACAAAACAAAAACAAAAAAACACGAAATTTTCTTGTATCTCTTGGAACTTGGCACACGAGAGTGAATTTTAGAGCGTGTTTGACGTCATTTTTTACTTTCCACATGTCTATAACGGTATCTCGAAATCTATTATTCTTTCTGGAGAACTCCATAGATATGGGGATGTGGAATCTTTTCTCATTTGAAAACCTCGTAAAAGTTAATATCTTTTCTTGAAAGCCACATTCAAAAAATAAAAAATAAAAATATTTTTTGCTAAGTGAAGATTATTTTATTGAGATTTTCGAGAATAATCTCTCAGTGAAATCTTAATACCAAAATTAAATCATATGTACGTACAGTACAAGACACATTGTATTGCGCGTACGGAAATATAATGAAACTTGATTGAAGGTTGCACATTTCCTACCCCTGCTCTAGATATAAAAAAGTATAATTGATAATAAAGGAGAATTAAAATCATTTTATGCTTCTAATTTAGTTGAAGTAAATTGCGTGTCAATACATGTACACTTATCACGTAATTATAAAATAAATGAAACCACTCCATGTTTCTAAAACATTTATATTTTTTAAGAAAAACTCACAACACTTATTGTCCTCGAAGGGATGCGGCATTCTCGTTTCAGATGTTACGTCACGTTCCAGAAGTCGGATATGAAAGCTTCTTATGCACGATATTAAGGGAGCTAAATCATGGTTAGAGACCTGCGGAATGAGGGCGTCGTATTTCCACATTCTCTGGGATTGTCCTGCAATGCTCATCTCGCATATTTTCTATCCTCTGTCCTTCTCTCTTCCTCTTTCAACTATCTCTCTTCGTATTAGTTCTCTACAGAAGGGAAATATAGACAGAGAGAATAATTTACTTCATGATTTATGATGGAATAGCATCTTCATTAAATTACTCCCACCAATTTATTTTATTTTATTAAGTTTTATTTTTTTAAAAATCTAGAAAAATTAAAAAACTCAAACATTTGTTAGCTTTGGTTTGGTCTTGAACTTTTGGAATCTGTGTATTAGATGTTAAGCACCTTTCTTCTCTTTCTTCTCCCAGCAGTACACCCCTTCCAACATCATTGAAGCTATCGTTTTCCCTGCACCGAGGAGTCCTTTTGCTTCGATCACCTTCGTCCGTGCCTCATCAATCCTTGCCGTCGCCGCCATTGACTTCGCCCTTCCCGCATCGTGTCTCGACGTCGTCGATTCACACCTCGTCCTTACCGCGTTCACTCTCGCCGCCGCCGTCGCCGCCGTCGCCGCCACCGACCTCGCCCTCGCCCTCGCCGCGTCCGCTCTCGCACTCGTGGCCGCGTATCTCGTCCCCGCGGCGTGGAGTCTCGCCGAAGCCACGATCGCCTTCGTCTTCGGCACGTCCGCCTTAGTCTCCGCCGCCAGTGCCCGGACCGACGCGGTGAACGCGTTCTTCGCCGACGGATCGGCCGTTATGGTTGCGGCGTGCGCCCTCGCCTGCGCCGCCACCGCCTTGGTCTTGGCCGCGTCCAATCTCGCCTGCGCGGCCACCGCCTTTGTCTTCGCCGCGAACGCTTTGATGGCGGAGGTGACCGCCTTTTTCATGGCGGATTCCGCTCCTTCCGCGCATGCGCACGACATTGTCTGAGTCGGACAGTTCCTTGTCTCTGGAGCGACGGCGTTAGTCCTTGGAACAGCTCTTGTTGTCCGAATCGCTGTTTCCATCGCGACCGCAACAAGTAACATCACAATGTTCAACGTTTGTCCATCGCCCACAAATGGCGGAGTTTAATTGTCTGCGTGCTCTTCTTGCTCTGCCTCGAGTTGTATGCTTGTCGGCGCGTAGCTGAGTGCGTTTCCTCGACGTAAAACACTATGACTGGCCCCGGTTTTCCATCCTGGACCGGGTTTTTCTCTAGTTTTCCTTCGGATGGTGGCGGATTTTTCATGGACGGGAATGTCATTAATACTTTTGTTTTATTATCTCGAATTTTTTCTGAAATTAATATCTACAATTAATTTTGGAATAATAAATGAATAACAGTAAGCATTTATTAAATAATTTATTTTATAAATATGGAATCCCCCACTGCCTTTGGACCCTTCATCGGAATTGATGGGATGGTCCCTTGCTTGTTTCCGATGAGTCACTTAGTTTATTATCCCCCCTCATAGTCAAACTCATTTTGCAACTGCTTTATTGACAAAAAAGTTTATTATTATTATTATCATCATTATCATTATTATTATTGACTAGTCGGTAGAATTAATGATTCTAGAAAGATTTCAAATCATATACACACTCCTTATCATCTACGGAACCCATTGTGTATTCCATCAAAGCCAGGCACTCAGCCATACTTCGGCATCTATACTAGCCCAGCGCAAAAACTTTGGAGATAATCGACAAACATTGTTGTGCCGTGTGGTGATAAGCGATAGCGAAACAATAATGATATACTTTTAGAACAAGTTGAAATTTTTCTCCCCCCCCCCCACCGACATCTCCACCTCCTTCAATGTCACGCGTGCAGCTAAACACCTGAATGTACACACGCACAGAATTAAAATGCATCTAATGCCAATCGAACTGTTACTATGTGAATTTTTATATTACGTTATGATTGCCCTCTGTGACTGCAGATAACATAGCTTTCTATAAAGATTATTGCATTGTTGCCTGTCATTTAAGGAGTGAGTTTTTGTACGTTTTGTCTAAGTGTAAAATATTAATAAATAATTAAATGCGGAGGTATATTTTGCTTCTTTTGATTCTCGATTAAATTGTGACTAAATTTCACGGCACGCAGATCTCATCAGAATCGTAAGGATTGGAGTTCGGATCTCGTGGACGACAAAATATTACATTTTAATTTTAAGAATTCCCTTAATAACATCCATCTCTTAGAAGCACATTTAGGCCCACGTGAAACTGTGATAAAGCAATGAAAGGTTCGTGACATGCTAAAATTTGATATTCAGAAAAAAACGTAATGCGAACCCATTCCACATGCTTCATAAATAGTAGATGTAATGATAACACAAAATATATAATTTGATGTAGAAAGTTAATAAATTAAATAATTGGTTCAAATTCTGTAGTATTGTCAAGATTTAACTATTAATATTCAAGAAAGTTTAGTTTTGCATTTTTTCCTAGAAAAGAAGAGTGATTTTCGTTCATACAACGGATTTATCTCACATCAGTAAAACGTTGTTCATTTCACCACACAAATACCTTCGAATGAAGATAAATTACAAGATAATAAAAATGTTAATCCTGATGCCTAAAAATAATTTTTCTTTCATATTGTATGCAATAAAATATCTTCATTTTGTTTATAATCACGGAGTAATTAAATGTTGCATTGTTGCAATGCTTCACGGCCGTTGATTGATTTACTATTGGCACGTTATGTAGGAGGAGATCACGGAAACTGGATGCCTGGTAGACCGTATCAATGTTAGGCATTCTCCGAATATTCGACATGCTTTCCTAATTGGAGTTTACCTACATCGCTGATGATATTTCCTACGTTTAAATTCCACTTGTTCACTTACTAGGGTAGTAATCTCTAGGCCTACTTCATCGACTTTCGTGCTGAAAGTATGACTCAGAGAGAAAACAAAATAAATGTGTTGTGAATCTCCAAGGAATCTCTAGTGTGGTGGAGTGTAGTTTGCGGATCTGAGTTAAATACAGAAGGATCAAGAATAATTCAAGTAAGGGGATGATGGTTCCAAAACAGGCACATTACACAATTGGATGGAAGCGTGACGGGGGAACAATTATTTAGAAACTGACTCTTCAATTTTATGTTACACGTTGTAGTTATCTACGACTTCGTATTGTAATAACATTCACTTAGGACAGTAAGAATGACATGAGGAGGATTTGTATACTATCTTTTAGGGCTCTAATGACCCAGTTGTTGACAATCCTTAAAGCCCCAATAATATTTTTTTTTTTGTGGGGCTTTAGGGCGCCCCAATAATAGTAATAACAGAAATATAACCTGTACGTTTCATGGCAAAAAGTATCAACTTGTAAAGCAAAACTTGTCAAGTAAAACAAAAAAAAATATTTTCACATTTTTTTTCGTGTTATTTTATAAGTAACCTTTCAACATTTATAAATTATACATATCACATCGGTTCATAATGCAGTTGCTGAAGATAGATATATTGAAAATATGAGTATGAAAAAATACATAAATCATTCAAGAGAATTTACAATAACACTTTTTAAAAAGTGTTTTAATAAAATCGACTAAACTATTGCAACATTTTCTTGGGAGTGGATTTAACCTAAAAACACCCTTCGAGTCTTTACGTCAAATAGGTTCCAAGAATGGTGATCTCCCAAGCATTGAGAGCTATGTGTCAATATTATATGCAATGGAATGCGACTGTTGGATAAAATCGATGAGGTTTACTCTTTTAAACATGGCACAGGTGCCCAGTACTAATTTGTAACTAAATAAAACTGGTTTACTGAAAACAATTGAGTCAAGATGACAACAAATGTATGAATCTCTTACCTTTTTTATAGTGATGATATTTTTGTTATGATATATTAATGATGGATTAAAACTTTAAAAAAGTTATTTGAATTACTTAGTTAAATTATCGTACCCTCAAATCTCCCAATTATTTGTATTAAAAAGAAATAGTACCAGATACATTTAAATCAAGAAAGATAATAATCTCACCATACGAATGGACTGGAAAATACGATGTGGGCGTTTCTACACAATTTGGGATCAATACAATAAATAAGAGATTTTAGATTTTATTACTATCATCCTGCGCATTCTACATTTCTTAGAACGAATGCCAGGTATTAGAGCTCCATAGAGGCAGGTGAGCGCAAGCACCATTTTGTTGTGAAATTGAAGAATTCAGTATGTAATGACAGTTTGTGAAAACATTGGTTTTTAATAAGATATTACCATTTAATTATAACTTGTTTGGAAATAAAATTTATCTAAGACAATGATATTATTATACAGCATTTCAATACTTGAACGACCATAAGTTTTCCATTATGGTAAAATAATTACGTATTTCATCCTAAGATGCTAGATTTGAGGTTATATTTAGCTCTCTGTAATAGAATAATTAATATCGTTGCTTAATATCTATTTAGATCTTAACATAGTTAATTAATGAGTAAATTACATATATTTATTTAGTTTAATAGTTCGTTGTAGCATTTGCTTGAATTGTCTAAGTGTTCTTTAAAAAAATTAAATGTAATAAATTTAACTTTTCAAAACAAGAATATATACAAATAAATTTAGAGAAAAAATAAATTTATTGCCAAAAACGCGGTACGAACTGTGTATGAACACGGGGAGGACAGTAAACTAATATACTCTCCGGAAGCAAGCTGGAGACTATCCCATCAATTCTGATCAAGGGACCTAAGGCAGAGACGAACTCCTAGATAATATAAAAAGTTAGCTACATGTTATAATATCAATAGAATATCAACAAGTTGGTGTTCTACACAAGTACGTATTACTATCAAACTATAGATTATTCGGAAAAAAGTCTTTATAAATAGTAAGTATATTCAAGATTTATTATTTTAATAGACGCCGCCCCTAGACAAGAGCCTAGAGAATCTATGTAAATATCCATGTCTACCAGAAGGAAAACCGGAGAAAGTTACAAGTCGGAATTTAAAGTTAGAGGAAGTCTGAAACAAAGTCAGAATTTAAATAAACAAGGACTTTAAGAGGCGAAAAATGATTTTACGTGTACTTCTATGGGTTGAGATGTCAACTTCTGTCAAGTCTGCAACAAAATGTCGCTTGCGCTCACTCCCCTCTATAGAGCGGTACCGGTATGTAATACATGCTCGTGTTGCGGGTTGCATCAGTGCCTACAACAGTGTCAAGCTGAGTGAGTTTTTGAAGAAAATGTGAAATTATAGAAGTTGTCACAACTGAAATTAAATGAAAAATAATTTATATTAGTTAAACATATTTTATCGTAACCCTTTTTCACGTACTGGTCAACATTATAATTATATAAATAGTATGTAATTGTTGTTTTCACAGCATATCTTTCAGTTCAATCTCGTTTTCGCTTGTGATTATTTAATTAAATATTTTGTTGGAATAAGATGAAGATAAAAAAACCATGAAAATATATAAATAAACTGCCGGAAAATTTTGAAAATGATTTTAAACACATTTTTCGTATTTGCTAGCTTAAATTCTTGTTGAATTTCAAGTTAGATCATATTCGATATATTACAGTTGTTTTTACCATTTCTTGGACCTTCTACCAGATCATGTAATACATTTTCTACATAACTGTAGAGTAATTCCAAGGTATTAAGTTTTATTGATTTTTATTTTTAATTTATTACTGTTAATTTCTAAATATTTTGGCATTTTAGCAGTTGAATAACAAAAGACATTTTGCTTTATATACAAATAACATCTTCATTGTTTGAGATTTAACACCCTTGAGACCGTTTTATAAAACCATCTACGTCACAGAGACTCGTGAAACTAAAATATATTGATGGGATGTATATTTTTTTATATTTTACCTATCTTATTTGATTCTTATATAGTAACTTGAAGACTGATTCATGGACATATACTCACACATTCACTGACATACACCATTGCATACACTCAATGAATTAACTCTTCAATAGTTTTTTAAGTAATCTCCGACAAATTGTTAAGACTCGGAGCTTGCTAATATTGTTTGAAAACCATGTAGTGTGAATTCAAAAACTATCTTTATAGAGAAACCTAGATGTGGACTGACGCAAGTAACAAAGTATTTGTTTGCAAAATTAGTGCGTCAGACACAAAAGTAAATTCCAATTTGAAATTGTCCTTTAGAGGTTTAGAATAGAACTTTGCTCACCTGCATAAGTAGATATTTCTGCATTAATTAGGTAATTATCGTATATGAAGTACATAAAGCAAATCATAATTATAGAATATGCACAGTATTATCTATGAAACAGTTTTTACTCTCTAGATATCTTGTACATTGATAAACATCACGGAATGAGAGAGGATTGAATTATTCACAAATACTTAATTAGTATATAATGATGCGTCTCCCTACAAAGGATTATTTTATTCATTTATTGCACATACAGTTTTTATTCTTGCATGCAACTTCTGTGCTAATACTCTGTCGTTATTGTGTTTCATACATTAACTGGTTACCTTTGCAGTCGACGCACAATTGAACATTTAAATATTATGGTAATCATCAATATTTCGCCTTTTTTCAGACTTTAATTTTATTTCATTCGCGATATTTCGTCACTGATTTGCGAAATAACTTTATAAATTAATAATTACAGACGTTAATAACACAACTATTAGGACAATGTCTTCCCTATCGTGAAGTATTGCGTTTTCCTTGTGTAATTTTACAATTTTGTTGTTAGATGTTGGACATGATGCTGACAGACTGACTTCCATTTTTACTTATTAGTATAAATTATGGGGAAGTTCTCGATTGAATTCGGACAAAATAGGATAATAGTTTCACGGAACTTAGAGAAGAATCAGGGAAACAATTTGAGTGGTAAACAAACATTTTCAGAAACACTACTGCATTGTGGAAAACAGGGAAAATAGGAAATTGATTGAATAATTTCATTCTTCTTTTCAGAAACGTTTCGCTACAAATTCCTTTGAATCTTGATTCCTTAACCGCAATACGTGAAACGAAAGAAAAATAACAAAATTGTCCAATCAAATTTTTGGATGAACGACTTTCTTCATCCTGTTATGAGTCAAAACTTTTATAAGAGTTCCTTTGTTTCATTATGTTCACAGGTAATGATACAAAAAGCACATTTTAAATTTCATTGAGTCTTAAGGACATAATTTGGGAACAACTTTTTGAAAACTTTAGCAAGTTTTCTGTTTGAGTTAAACTCTCGTATATCTAATTACAGTTTGGATATATCATTTTATTTCTTGAAAATGAGATAAGAAAACGTCAATTGGAGGTCACGTTTGAAAAGACATCTAGATTGTTCACTCATTACTTTTTCGAGAACATTTAAAAAAGGCAAAGTAATTCGTTAAAAATAAACGCCTCAATTATCTCCTCCACAGATAAATGGGTCAAAGAATAGTTTTCAGTGAGACACGTCGTGACATGAGGTTAATAATATGTCGTGTTCTGATTATGTATAGCTCTTATCTGCAGAGATTTTGACACATTTGTATTTTTATTGAATTATGTTTTTTTCTGTGCTGTTCTAATACCCAAGAAAGGACGAAAACTTTATTCGTGACTCGTAATATTTATAACGTTAGAACGGATAGTAACGTACCAGTAGCGTCAATATGTAAACACTTGAGGAAGACGAGGAAAAAGAAATATGCGTACTATCAATAAAATGCAACCTCTCTCCAATACGAGGCAAGGTCGACCTCATTCGTTCTCTTAGGAAATGATTAAAACATCTCGGTACTGTGACGCTGTTATTTGTCAAAATTCAATGAATGGTAAATCACTATTCGCCTTTTTCTGAGGATTTCATGTAACTCTGAAAAAAAAACATAGTTCCATTCAAAAAGAAAAAAAATATGTCAATATTCGTATTCTTAACATGTTAGCAAAAATGTCGAGTTAACGTGGCGCTGCGGCGTCTCTAACATCTAGAACGCGAGGTCGCTGATTCCAATCTGTCTAAATTGTTAAGAATATGAATCGAAATTTTGAATTCTATAAAAATTTTGGTCTTCTTGGCCTTGTAGATCATGAACTTTACCTACCCTGGTTCCGGTCGGTGATGAGAAAGTAGCGCTTTTCCCCTTGTAAGGATAAGTCGCGACACGAGTATAATATTTTGACATATTTAAAAAAAATTGTTTTAAAGCTGCAAAAATGTTGACAATTTTTTGTTTCTAAATGGAACAAAGTTTTTTTTTCAGCGTTACATGAAATTTTTTAGAAAAGACGAATAGAGATATAACGTTTATTGAATTTGCACAAATAACGGCGTTACAGCACAGACGTCGTTTGTGTAAAACTCCCTTCGGTATCTTTAATTGTTAGTGAAATATTTGAGGTGTTCTTTCTTTTCCACAGTTAACTCCATTCGAACAAGACGAGGGCTGTAAGAAAACTGAGCCAAATTTACCGTCACCTTCCCGCGTGGAAGCGTTTTTCCGTCCGATAGTTTGATCACGTCGACATGGACGTGCACTCTCTGTGTCGAATGTATCGCAGCAAACTTCGACCTCTCGTCCGCCGTCAAGTGGAGAGCGTGACTGGGGCACTTCATGTGTCTCGGAGACGAGACGTGGCTGGAGGAGCGATGGGGGGAAAGATAAAGAGTTGAAACTTATGCTTTCGGGTTACGTGCTCTCCGAGTTGACGCCACGAACAGAAGAAATCAATTTCTCGTTCTTTTGTTTCTTTCGAGGGCGATGTTTCGCTTTCTGTTCTCCGCTTCTTCAGTTTGATGTCCAAACACGTTTAATGCTATTTTCAGATGTATTCTATAGATACTAGTGAAATTTAATTGTATTTAGATAAGATTCTTGATACTAATGCTTTTGATATAAATTAATTAATAGTATATATTTAATTGTTTAAAAATGATGTATTACTTCACTCTCTTCATGATATCAGAAATTAATGGAAACTTGTAAACTGTTTGATGTGAATTTTGGCACATCAATTTTTAACTTAGATGGATTAGATATCATTAAATATATAATTAATTGAGTTTAGATGTGGTAATACGAGTATGTAATTCAGAAATGTACCAAAATAAACTTGTTTATTCATTTTTATAGATCTCTAATTCGGTTAATACCGTCTTTTTACTGTCCAGAAAGGTATTAATTAATTTTTCAAATGATATGAAATTTTATATGTTAAAACAATTATTACGAGGGGGGGTATATAACAGTTGAACGACATGTTATGTCAGCGGAATCTAACATACATGAAATTCAACACATTTATAATCGTGAAGAAGAATAAACTACCAGGAAATATAGTTTAACTTTAATTGAATTTGAGATGAGTATTACAATGTACGGTTTTGTACGTGTATCAAACTAGCGACGATATTTCGTACTGCGCTGAAATTTAACAACTTCAGTATTATCTCTCCTTGTTAGAATGTATTGCGGATCCAAGTATTCTCGTAAAGTGACTTCCGTTGAGATGAGTATAACATCCATATGTTGGTACTACTCACACGTAAGCCTGGCTTAGTTATTGCGTGAACGCAGAACACGTCCGAGAGAGTATGTTTATTGCAACGAGGACAAACACTTCAGCACATGGCGGAGAAAGGACAAGTCTGTCCTTTGACGCAAAGTAGATTACGTAATGCTAAAGGGAGTTATTGTAACAAGAGTACTCTGATGTTGGAAGTACTTTGAGGGATAGATTATCTCGCTTGAGTTCATTATAGATGAAATGTGCACAGGATTTTGTAGTCAAACGGGAGGAATAACTGCGTTATTTGAATTTTTTGACAAAATAAAAAATAGCACCTTTACTACTATATATTTTAAATATCACTTCACCATTTCTTAAAAATAATTTAAATTCAAAATTTAAGGAAAAAAATAAAACTTGAAAAAAAGGTGGTGATTAAAAAAACGCCGAAACAGAATGTACTGATAATACCTTTCGGTTCCCAATCATGTATATTGACAATTCGTGTTAAAGTACAAGGATGCGAACTAATCAAGTACAAGGACGTTGGACTTCTGGATGAACAGCTTAGATTCATATCCTGATGTAGAAATGGAGTAGTTTTGCTCATACCTCAACCCCACAGACACCCAAGCATGTAATCAAATGAGTTACTTGTTTTTCCTGATATATTCTGGTCAATATGGCCGGAGCGTGATGCTGCTCAAATCATCCCATCCTTGAACCGAACCAAGAAATCACGAAATGCTACTCATTGTTCTATTACGAACTGTAGTGGAAACACAATTAGAATGAAAAATATTATAATTGGAATCGGATATGGTGTAGTGTTTGATGTTTCTATTAAAAATCGATATCTTTTTTGGATAGACCAATTGATTTTTTGTTGAAATTAAGGAGAGGTGCTGTAGGAGACAAATCTAATATTGAAGGCACTACTCAGAAAACTAAGATGTGAATTAATAATTGTAGGTGCTTATGAAATTTGTTCATAGTCCTGGTTAGACATTGAAAGGATAATGCATAGCACTATGGAATTTGATACTATTTTAACTGAAAAGGAGTCTGTGGAAAGCGTCAGGATGGTATGGTAGCGTAACAATAACTTTCTACAGATCATTTAAAATATATGAAAAATGGTATGAAGACTTTTAAAATTTTCTATAAGACATAAAAAGTAGATATTTTATTGGAAGATGTGAGTCATGTTCTTCTTCTTCTTCTTATTATTATTGGCAGTTTGGGTATTTCCATAGTTTATCCCTGTGAGTCATATTGAAGCTATTTATGTTGGTTGCTTGCTGCCTTTGAGAATATGTCATATTCGTCGTAAGTTTACTCCTTCCCGTATTAAGTTTATTCAGAGCTTCAGGAACTGAGAGATAAGCCATTTTATATGAGAGCTATTATATACGTTGTTCATTTTTGAACTTTCCCGTATCTGCTAAAGGTTCTCTTGCTTTCTTATTGTTTTTCCCTCCGAACAAATCGAACGCGCGCTGTTATGTCTGCACAAAACTGCATTTGGTTATTTTACTCTTGTATTTATTGACTGCTACGTGCACTAGCAAACCAAAATCCAGGGGAGAACTGTGTTTGAGCCCGGTGCACTAGCTTCCTTCCTTTGAGTTTATGGGAACGGGGTAAACACAGGGTCTTAAGGTACATTAGTGGTTGGTTCCTCTGGGACCAACAACCAAGAAGGTGAAGTTTGGACACTGTTTGAGGAAGGAAGGATCAAAGTGAACATCTAAAACTATTGGTCCTTCAGAAGCCATCAGTACTTAATAAGGCTTCTTGTATTATCTTGGCGAAAACGATGGGTTTTCCACGCAATATTTAGTTTTCGCGGAAAACTGAAACCTTGATCTCTGTTTTTAATAAAAAATAATAATAATATTAACTACAATAATAATCAATATAGTAATTTACATTTATACGCAAATGTCCCGTAAAAGTTTAATTTCTTTTCGGGACTGAGTAAATCACGCAAATGAAGTATCATATTTTAGAGCATTACAAGATAAGTTGGCAGTTTCGTATTCTTTCATCTTTCACCTTTCCCTCTCAGAGATAACAGTATTTAAAAAAATTCCACCAAGAAAGGAATCTACTTGACTCATTTATTTGACAAGGATGTTACTTATCTACTTGAGCTCTAACAATTTACGGCTCTGATGCCCCTGACCACGCTGTTATAAACGATATTCGTAAAGCATTGTATGTGAGTTACGTGCTTCTTCATTGTCCATTATCGTATACTGTTCATAACTGTTCTGATACGCTGTTTACATCGTTTAATGCTAAACATGAAACCGAGTGAAACTTGCCTACATAGTCTAGCTAAAGTAAAGTAAGTTCGTATCATGGTACAAAATGTTAGTTTCATTCAATTTTAATTAGTCTAAATATATTTCAACTCTTTGTGATACCCAAAATAATTAGGGAATCATAGTATTTTAAAAATTCCATAATAGTACATTCAAACTAAAAAAACAAAATCGAGAAAATAAAATCTTTGTGAAAACACGCCAAATGATAAACGTGCAGTACACAGCCGCTCTGATTATTTGTCTTTCTAAGACACTTATTTGAATGCATCTGGGTGTCTCAAATGATAAGCGAGGATTTCTTTGAAGAATTTTCGAGACTTTGACGATTTTCAAATGGAGAAGATCTTTTCTGAAAACAAGTTCGAGCATGACAAACGAGCCACGTTTTTACCGTCGCTTTTTCCAGTGCCTGGGCTAACGAACAAGATAGCACCATTTTCGGTCGGACTCCCCGACTCACTAGTGGTTCCCCTTTTCCAGTAGTGTCTTTTATTACGAGAAAAAAAACGCGAAATGACTGTACACAGTGAGAAACACCATTAGATCCTCGAAAAAGTTACACGAATTAATCAATATTTATATTTAAATATATTCCTACAGTGTCAATCGTCTATAGGAAAATATCAAGCATATTCTGAAGAGGTTTACAGTTATTGGAACTCAATTGGAATTAATTTTAGACATTTTGATCATTGAACATACTCTTATGAATTTTAGAGAATTGAGAGGGAGACACATCAAGCTTTCACCACTTGGGTGAATTTTCTGCGAATTCAAGATTTGTGTCACGCACTCTATGAACAATTTTAGATTTTATCTAATCATTGATTTATATATTTGTATCCTACAGTTTAGTTTGAGACAGATGTCGATATATTTTAAACGTCAATTTTTTTCAAGTTGTTGAATTTAGATAATTCCTCCTACGTAGTATGTTATGCAGCGACGATTTTTACAACAAAAATCGAAAAAATTAATGCTAAGAAAACGTAATGAGAAGCATTTACTCACTAATTTCGCTCTATCATGTTCTATCTAACAATTTTGTCACTATTGTAATTCATTAATTGCTTAAAAGTTTGATTTTATACTTATCTAAATGCTTTGATTGATTTGTCTGTAAAAGACTGCGGAGTCACGAAGCTCTTTAAAATATTTTCTCAAATTGTTATTCCATAAAGAAAAACTTAGTTTTGAAGGGATTGAGGGATCCTGCCTTGCCAATATTATTGTAAAATTGCATGCACTGTATATACTTTTGTGTTAATAAACGGGGTTTTCAACTTCAACAAATATACATTCCTTTTTTTTACTTACATAATATTATTTTTTTAAAACAAAATACTGAACATTCATAAAAAAACTAGGAGACACTTACGGAAAACAGCGTACTTCAATTTTTAATGACGAAGAAATGTTCTATGGAACCAAATTTAGTCGAGAAAGAAGACTTCCATGGTAAGTATGGTTTTCGGTTTCATCACCCAATTGCCCTATCACTAAAAGGGATTAAATTGCCATTACGTAAAAAAAGAAGGAAGTATGAAACATTTTCTAATTTTGTTTAAACATTTTTCGACGAAGGGAATTAAATAAGCTACTCAAAAAAAGTTGTATCTGCAGAAGATTAATGAAACATTTCTAGACTTGCATACATGTTCGCGGAATTTTCTCAGTTCCGTATTAGGGATACGCATTTATTGTTCTTGTGTTAGTAATTTTCGTTACCCTTTCTAAAAATCAGAATGTTCCTGAACGTCATAACTTACACTGAAATTTGTTGTCATAAATATGTTAAGAAACAGTTAACAGTTTTCTAAGCGTATAATTATTCTTTGTTCTATTAAGTCCCATTATGATTTTCAACTTGTTACATCTCGTATAAAGCACTCTATAGAATTGTATAACCAGTATTTGAACAAGCAGTTCATTGAGCGAGTAACTGTAGCAGTGCACAGAAATGCAAATACAGAGAATCAATATTGAAACTGCAAAATATTTTTCGTTGTTTAGTGACTCCTCTGAAAACAGGCTTTTGGAATCGTACATAAGTTAATATTTATAAAATGCATTGTGAAGAGATATTACGTTTTCTGTGTGTTCTAGTACGAAATTCTCCGTACGAAAATAGGTTACCTTTTTTCCTTAGCAACCCATGTTTTTTACTGCTATGTTTGCAACATAAGCTAAATTTTTATCTGTTCAAGTATTAAAAGCACACAGAAACTGGGAAATGTAATTGTTTATTTTATTTGTTTAAACGAACTGCACGTTCGTGCATGTTTGTAGCTTTATTCCCTTACTGTCTATTTTTTTTCGGGATTAAACTTGCAAAATAACCATTTAAAACTCTGTCCTATTTTTGTTCTATCCTTTTATATGATGGTTTATTCTCATTGTATTCTTTATAATCAAATTCTTTTCATCGATGCATCTTTCTTTCTCTGCCATTACTATTCGCATCAATTACAGTTATCTGAATTTCAAATTTGGTATATAACTGCACTGTAAATGCTACATGGTGACCTTTTCAGCATTTTCAAAATGTTTGTAAAATTATCTCTTCTTATGATCTTACCATTTTTCAAATATATTTATAGAGTTAATTTCTCTGTGCAATGTTCGTATAGTTTTACTTTTAACAGTTCACGTTTGTTTTCGTGTAATCGCTGTCCCATTCGAGCTATCGACTTTCTTTTTAATCGATACCTTTATTTGCCTCAACTGTGAACGGTTCCACTTGAGTTGTGCACGTAGTGATTTTTCGAGCCATATGAAACTCGTGTTCGTCTATAAAAGTGACAAAATCGTTGTAATGGCGATTTGATACCCAATGTATCTAAGATTCTTTCACGATTTTGGAAATAATGTAAACAGACGCAAAGATAATTTCAAAACAAAGTGGATCTACTTCATGAAGATCTTTATAAAAATGCTATTAAAATATGAGACATTAGAAAAATTCATCTCACTAATTAAAACTATCTACAGAAAAACATAATTTCTGAATTTATATACATTCCAATGTAATTCTGTTGTTGTATATACTTTTTCTTTTGATCATGTTAAAGTTCTTTGGACTCTAGTACCACTTCCCTCTAAATTCTGACATTGATAGATTTTCTTGATATGGTCTGTAAAGTAGTCGATATTTACAGTGATACCCAATTTACCGGTTTATTTTTATTGTCTTTTTTTGAACTACCGGTTTATCATGTATTATTTTAAAAATTCGGCGTAATGTCTTTTGTTTTTCAATCAATTTCAAGTAAAATTAAGCCATACCGAGGTAGTATATCATAGCAGTCTTATAATTTAATTAAGAAAAATATTAAGCCACATATTCATATTTGTTGGAAGAGTAAAGCACTAAAAATGGCAACACAAAAACAAAAGAAGCTCAGAATGACAATTACTAGAAAAATCGCACTTCGGCGTTTCTCCATATAGAATAGGAAAATAGATAGCCTGTGTAAAAAAATATTTCTTCTATTTTCTTCAATCAATCCCTTATTCCATTCAAGAACGGAAAATTAAAAACAATGTCATATCTTTGATCGACCTTAAAGCATTATCTAATGTGTAATTGTGCAATGCAGTTCTCCAATTCAGTAAATTATTCAGAAGCGGAAAATAGCAACGTGAACTAAGCATGGCATCCGTGACATTCTCCCATTGCTCTCCACATTTCCTCTGATGTCGGTTTTATCTCATTGTCGCATTTGTTGTCAAATAATCCCTCTCCCCATTCTCGTCCACCTGCCGGACGCGGAACTGCGCGATGCGACGCGACTTTTGACACCAGACGATCACCTCCCACACGAACATGGACATGTACACGCGGGTGCGGGTGGTGTGTGGGATGGGAGGCGTCCATACACGCGGAAGGCGCGTGCTGGCAACTGTGATACAGGCTGCTCGTTTTGCAGTGGGTCTGAACATGACCATCTAAATAGAGAGGCCTGGATCAGGGCCACCTTAGTTACAAGGCCATATCATTGAATAAAAATTTCGTGGTGACGTCGCAGCAATGCAGTTGATAAGCATGGGGAATCGCTTGGTATGCTACGGTGCATTATTTTGTGATAGGTGTCGTTTAACTTCAACCGAATTTTGCGTTAAAGGTGATTTTTCCTTATAGAAATATTCCGTAATTTATATTGGTATATTATAATGCCACGCAAGCGCTTCCCTTTCTGAAAGTGAATTGATCCGAAGAGGCGCGAAAACGAGTATTTTCACATTCCCCAAGGACGATGAACTGAGAGCGAAATAGATTAGAAGAATTTAGCGAGATTTTGTTCCAACGAAACTGTCTGGGGTATTTCAGTTCTTAAGTGGACTGTATTGATTTATGTATTTTCTTATAGTTATTTACATATTAAATAGACACGACGACAATGACGTAATCGTGTATATAACCTCCTTACTAGCAATGCGTGTTTATATAAACTTTTCCGCTTACTTTTTAACGCTTAATCACAGAATATGTGATTTAGATCGGTAAAACTTAGCTGAGCTTTTTCGTAATTTATTATTACTTGCTTTATAATTTCACGAGCCAAATGTTAAAGGGTTCATTGTTATGATTTATTCAGGTATGTTTTTAGGTTTGTGAAATGCATTTATCGACATGATACTTCAACAATTATACCTGCATATGATCCAAGAAGTGAAAGTCGCTGAAAGTCGAAATGCAGTATTTGAATTTCAGAGGTCGTGGAATTCCTGCTACCTGAATGCCATTCATATCTATAAGCTTCAATTTCAAGAGAATTCCCAAAGCATAGAAGACAACGTGTAGAATATAAAATGCTATCTAGCTACTGCTTTGGCATAAATATTTGTCAACACAAGTGGCTGTGAATATTTATAGGAAACAACGTATCACACGTTAGTTGGTCAAATTAGAGAGTGAATGTGTGTTAGTGAACAATAATTCATGTATTTGCTTCATGCTGATAAATTAAATTATGGTTGAGAAGCAGAGGGAATATCACTAGCTATTGTGAAATAAAGTTATAGAAGCTTGAAACAAATATTGCCATTTTAATGCCAGCGTTGATGCTGATGTGGGTAATTGAGGCAATGCTACGATAAAGAGTTGTTTTTGTGGGGCTTTACGACTCGTCGACATCAAAGGTCATTGGAGCCCTAAAAACTTGTACAGGTAGGGAAAATACAGTTACGCACTAACATGACTCTCCCCGCGTGTGGGATTCGCCGAATGATTTAACCATACCCACTAAAAACCCTCCTGAATTACAACATACCAAAACATATCTCAAAACATTGAGGACAAAAAATGAGGGGGGACGAAAATGAGGAAAATGAAAGATACCCTAGCCGTAGTAGCGTCGGGATCGAAAAGAATAAGAGGTGACCAAGGGAGGTCAGGAAAGAGAAAGGAAGGAGCCTTGCACAAGTGGAAGTAATGCCAGACTCAGCTCGGGGCCCCGTGTTTGCCAAGCACGTACTTATTAGATGTAAGTCTCCTGGGGGGAATAAAGAATTGTCTCAGTACGACACACTTAAGCTATTCGCGAAAAAAGAACTGGGAGGGAATGTAAGAAAATGTTCTCCTATGAAGTACTGGTGATTCTTTTCTATAAAATCACCCTGAACATATTATTTTGTTTTGCGCAAATCCTTGTTACACCGCTACCCAAATCACGGAACTACTTACAACTACTTAAAAAAATCGATTTCGAAAGATGGTTCTTATTTGTTCGTATTTTGTACTCGAATATGGTCGATCATGCGACAAAAATATGTTTTTCTTTATATTATGTCTCACGACTGCACAACCATTGTAACATATACATAACCATGACACGATGCATGTTTGAATAATTCAATACCAGCAGATTATCAATCGGAAAACTGTCAATAATACGTGGTATTCCTTGAAAGTATGAAACGGTATTAGATATACATTAGATACGTAATTGCAATCACATAACAGTTTTTTTAAATTTCCAAAATATGTTTCCATTAAAATTGTCAAAGTAACTGCGTAGTTGACAATTTGAGTGGAATACATGCAAATTTATTTAAGAAGAACTATTAGTTCATATCTCATAACATAAAACTTCTCAATGGAATGAATGAAAAATCCAATGCAATAATTTCTCCTTAACGTAAATTAATAGCTTGTAGCCATACATAAATGTATATTTGCTAAGAATTTAGAAATAGAGCACATTCTTACTGTACTATATTGAATTTATGGAAGCTTAATAATGTTGCCTAGTTGAATTTATGGAAGCTTAATAATGTCTATTTTAATTTGGTTACTGATGAGATGATTTTTAAAGAAATGTTCATAAAGAAACAGCTCAATAATTTATTTTTCTCCCTACAATCAGAAAAAATACCGAAATACCTTACTATCAGATGAAATATTCATTTGTACAATTTTTTCTATGAATTGCAGACAAATTCCTTTCTCATTTTTATTATTTCTATAATATTTTTTATGTAACATGTTCAGTTTAGTACATTTTAATTACCTTACAATTTATAATACGATTTACCATTTATCAATCAATAACATCATATAAAAATTATTTCTCTTTTTCAATTAATTTGTAGTCTATACACTTCTATATTTATTATGCGGGGAAGATAATGAATAATGTGACTTATAGTTACTCTTTTCCCAATAAGGCAAACTTACGACCCACTGTAATACATGAAGCTTGGAAATCTCGGCAACAACGAGACATGACACCCACCCACTGCTATGAAGTGAAAGCAAAAAAGCGAACATACCCGCATTCACGGTTTGTATCCCAAGCTCGAAATTGTGAAAAGGGTCAGGTGTCATAATTACAATTCGGGAGGAGAAACAGGACAATTTAGGTTCCTATTTGGGGTGCTGAATACTTCAGAGAGAGAGAGAGAGAGAGAGTTGGTTTTTTATATGTTGATACATTCATTAAAATACTAAAACGCTGCTGTGATATAATTCGTATAAAGGGATTTAATTTTTTCTTTTTAAGGGTCTATCTACTTCCATTCCACGTGTACCTTTCATGAAGATATAATGAATTAAAGTTTAATTTAAAGAAATCTAAAAACCATACCCTAGCAATGAAATTCATTCCTTACTATTCTGGTTGAGAAATTAAGTTAGAATATGTTACGTAATAAAAGAGACACACAATACTTTGAATTTGTTTGTTATGGGTCTGCTATTAAAAAATGTTGTTTGTATAAAGCGACCTTATTTGCAGACAACTTTATTCTTCATTTATTTCATGTACATTCCAGCGACACTAAAAAAAGGAAACTATTCACAATACAAAACATGAAAACGTCACATTGTGTTGTGGAAATAAGGTCGTTTTACACTTGCAACACTCATCTTTTGAATATAAATGTCAATAATTTTATCATGAAAGTAACAAATCGAGACCTTCATTTTAATTATTTAAAGAAATCTCTTAAAAGATTACTCTGTTTTTTAAAGAATAATACCAAGAATTTATCATCTCTAAATTTGGAGTGTGGTACGTGGATGGCTCAGCTGCCGAATAGACGTCCTGGATTCAATTCCCGGTGAGGTATGAGAATATCCCTTCAACGTCCAGACTGATTTCAACGTATAGACTGACTCCGAGGCCAACTGAGCCAGCAGTCTATCCCGGGGTGAAATTGATCAGAACGTGATGCTGATTACTACTCCTCCTACTTGTTGCGAAGCCAAACAATTGCAGATCTCTTCTCTGTGTGAAACCCATAGGCATGAGAATCTAGTGGGACAGTTCGATTTATTAATCTACTTGAGACCTTGGATTTAATTATATTAAGAATCTGAGACGATTGATGTAAAATATCTGAGAAGAGAGATCTGTTTCGAAAGGATAACAAGGAAAAATCAACCTCAAGTTTCAAGGGCTCATTTATTGCCTCTGTCGGATATGTTTCGGGGAATGAGGTATGTTTTGCATCATCTGTAAACTACAGAACTAGAGCGAAAAAAACAACATTGAGCGAGACCGTGAGATTCGTTGATGAGATCAACACACACTTTTAATATTTACGGATAATTATTTGTGTTATCTTTTCATTTATGGATTTCTACGAGATATTTTAAATTATACTCTGCTTTCGGCTTGTATTTTTAAATTGTGGTTTGAAAGTGTTCCTTTCTTAATTCCAGTCAACATTACCGTGTATTACTTCTAAAGGTACTATCACACTCTAGTATCATACAGTCACGACTTACCATACTCATTTCCTGTGCTGCCCTTGCGATTGCGCCTCTATTCTACGGCGAGAATAACTTTTCCACGATCTACTGGATCATACTACGTATTATTATAGAGGAATAAGACAGATGTTCCTGTCCCTAGCATACGAAGTGAAAGCCAATCATATTGAAGACATTTTTCGGAGCGGGAGTATTAGGATACCGCTTCACACCTACAACACAGTCAAACATGCTACATAAATCTGTACGGCACCTTTAACTTCCCTCTCACAAAAGTTTTGCGTTTCAGTTGGCTAGCCAACGACCCCTTCCACCTCGATGCGCAATGGTACCCCTTGAAATGTTATCGTACGTACACGTTATGTATAAAATGGGTCGTGTATTCAATAAATGTGAATATACCCAATTCTTGAAGACCCTACTACGCAGAGCTGCACGTTTTTGTCTTTATTGTCACGACTGTTTAATATTAGACTGTGGTTCTCCTATTGACCAGCATCACGAGTGGAAGTGCTCCTTTAAAGCTGAACCTTCGCTGCTAAATGTCGCTGTGTCGACCTAACTGCATTGTGTATCGATTGCAACCAGCGCACGTACTTGCACTTATCTAGTCTCTTTCTACCTTCATCAAAAATACTTGGCGTAAGTTATTCTATAATATTCGGTGAAAAGTATTTCAAAGTATCAATAATGTTTCATACTAATTAGAATCAGATATTGCAGAATTATTTTTGTTTTGTATTTTTCCATTTCACTTTAACGATAGACCAAAGATTATATTTAATTTATTTATCACATTATCGAGAATATTTATCAGTTCAATTAATCAACTTATTAGTTCTCAATTTGTAATAAATGTTCAGTTATTTTATAATATCATGTGATAGACGAAAGCATGTCATATCATAGAATTATGAAATATGAATATCATTTCATATCATAGAATATGAATTATGAACTTGAACTGTGAATGTTCAATATTTTTCGTTTCGTGATATTAGGAAAAAGTTCCTTCAATATGAGTTATATATCACCGTAAAAACACTTTACTGCGATATCATAAATATAATCGGCATTAAGTCGTCTCAGTTCATTTAACGTATTCTAATGAATTAACAATTTTTAAGTTTAACTAAAATTTCTAAAATAAGAAAAATTCCCATATTTTTTAAACGTCATTTCTTAAGAAAATGTTTCAGATTAATTAATAAAAAATAGTTATTTAATAAATTAAAAATTTAATCCTTTATTTGTAGATGAAGTACAGTGGGGAATTCGTTCAATTATTAGGTTTAATATTTATGTATGCAATCGAGTGAAATAAGTATTCTGAAGAGTCATGAGTAGGTTTTGAAAATGGCCATGAGTGCATCCGATTCAAAGAATAGTGTTATGTCATTGTAGGTGTGGATTCATCGCTCAAACACATCAATAGACCTTCAGATATAAATATGAATGCGGAGCTATCTGAGAACACCGGTATCACAATAGGCTCATTAGCGGTTGAAGAGTTTTATTAAGGAAATATTAAATAATTTATTACTTTTTTATTTTAAATCAAGCAATATTAAATAAAAATACAATTTGTAGAAATCAATAAAACTGTTGAAAATAAAACATTTATTACAGTTGGAAAATAATATTGGCCAAGAAACTTACTTTTATTGTTCTTGTGTCTCTCTTATATTTTCTTAAACACTTGATATTACACGTTAATGTTCATTTGTTTTTCATATTACGTCACATTAATTCAACATCGCTCTGGAGTTGCTGAGTCTTCGCTCTGAACGTTTTACCTCTACATTTCAGGCTTCGTCACAGCAAACATGGCCATTGGTTCGCCCCAGCAGCCTTCGAGAGTGGGTCAACAATGTGTTATTGTTATCATATCTAATGCTATTTTATGTAGTATGGTGGGTTGAATCTAAATAATATTGTTATTGTGCTCATACTTGAATCATGGATTGCTACGTGGTGGGACAATGTGTATTAGAGATTGCGTGCACTAGACCCTAGAAAATGTCAACATAATTACCTATTTTATTACATTGATAATAAAACTCTCAAATTTTGAAACAATCCCCTGCCTGACGAATATGAAAGGAAAACGAACTGATAAATTGTTAATTTCAATTCAGAACTAGAGTTTTAAGTCTGAATTATTGAAACAAAAGTATCCAGCTTGACAAAATCACTGGAATTTAGTCTAGAGTACGCAACACCCATTTCTCTGATTTCTTCAATCTGATGCTAAATATGTAGAATAATATATTTCACCATATTCTTTGCGTTTCGAGTATAAAAATTGACAGGACATGACCTAATATTCTTAAATACCATCCTCGCTGGTGGATGTATAAACTGTTACCCTGCTTATATGTACTTGAATATGCACATAGGGAGCACGAAGAATATAATTTAAAAATTGTAAACTATTCTCCTCCCTCGTCTTCAACTTTGCTTTGTAAAAGATTTATTCATGTTACAGTGGAAAAATTTGTGTAAGTCCAACATTTTTCTGAGACAGGTTAAAATGATAATACAATGCAATGCTATCATTATTTTTACTTTAATGTAATAATACTAAATTGTTTTTTTTTCTCCGAGTAATTGGCCATTTATTTATCATCTCAATTTGAATGAAGGATGAAAAAATATCTTACGATCTAAAATAAGGCAAACAATATTTCTTCATAAAATCCTTTCCATCCATCTCTTTGTCACGAACATGTCATGCTATATTTGTGTATCACGCGATTTGACACTTCCGTGATTTTCACTTATTTCATGACTTATTCGAAACTTTTATTAATAAATTCTTACCAAAAGTAAAGAATTGATCTGCACACATATGATATAAGAGACACGGACGAAATGTACATATACTTATTAATTTTTTATTGAATATCTCATTATAATTACATATGCAATATGAAAACCCATTATTTATCACTTAAACGTTTAATTTAAACGAGTGAATGAGTGTACTGTGAGTTTTTAACTTCTTTATCCGCGAGTTTACATAGCAATATATTTGCCTCATTTGAAACTACTTTAAATTTTGTTAGTGACCAAGCGTCATTTTAAATCAATGTATACACGAATAGAAAATGGATCATGCTCTTAAATTTTATTTTATTACTCTAAACATGAATGCATACTCATAGTATATGATAATAAATAAAAAAAATGATGTAAATATTCTCTAACATCTAATTTTTGTGGGAGGGGGAAAACTTTGTTATAAGTCTATGCTGTCAGAATCAATATTTGACAGGATATGTCCAGTGAGAGAAAATAGAACATTGTGGACGAAATTACCACGTCGTATATTACAATATAAACGTTATATTATAATGCTCAATATTAAAAATGCTTTTCAAATAAATATACTTTTTAATTTTTCCAGCGTTAAATAATTTAAATTTGATGATAGTCGAAATATCGTGTCACAAATTAATAAATATGACACATTAATTTTATTTGTCGGGCAACCTTTTGCCAAACCCCATCCCGTGCCGGCCCGATCGATCGAAGGTGAACAGACAATGACCCGCGAGCCGAGATAAGTCCTTTAGTATTTTGCTGTCCTTAGCTATTTTGATGATCAAATCAAGTACCTTAAAGTACCGCGGCGGATAATCTTTACACATCATTCAAAAATCTAATTATCTTTAATTGATTATACTTAAATTAAAGTGTATGTGCGTTTTATCGATAATAGTAACCAGTAAGAACGATTTATAAGGTACTTTTAGAAACTAAAGTAATTTTAGTTTCTAAAAGTACCTAGTATATCATTCTTATAATTACTTAAAAAATAAATTTATAAGGAAAGTAATGTAAATTGTGAACTCGACTGACTGTTCATAAGATGTATGGCCTGCATTTTACACACACACACACACACACG
>NNCF01126016.1:1682614-1694723 GCA_002313205.1 Laupala kohalensis
TATATATATATATATATATATATATATATATATATATATATATATATATATATATATATATATATATATATATATATATATATATATATTACAAATTTTAGACGTTAGAAAGCCTGAATTCTCTGTTGGCGTAATTACGTAGATAATGTCGATGTGTTATGCATAATGGAGTGTAGATGTAGACTCAACGCTCGGGCTCAAATACAGGAAAATATTGGAAATTTTTACTGATGCATCGACATGCAGATTGACTTGTAAGGGATTTCTATACATCAAGCTGTAAATAAGTACAAGTTTATATTTTGAAGATAATGTACTCAGCTGCATCATATGATTTTATTGACAGTGTCTCTCGTGTAAAATCGCGTTTTAAAAATTTACAGTACGAAAACTAATTCTCTAATTTCAACAAAATTTGGAAACTTGAATAAATTTAAAATCAAAGTTATTTTTAATACATATTAAAATTTGATCAATTCAAAATATTTCAAAAAATGAAGCTGAATTTTGTGATATATAGTTTTCATGTAGGTTTTCAACTTCATTTTCCACTTTAGTACAGTACTGGAATTACAAATCGACCGTTGATAATATATTATGACCCGCTTTCTTAGCAGTTTGGATTTGTTAGGTTTGCAACGCCACTCCCTGCGACAAGGACGACCATTGTTCGACCAATCGTAGGCAAACTTGATACTAATTCCATATTTGGCTGACCAATAGAAGACTAGAACTGGTTAATATATTCTTATTAAGTCGTATGGGGAGAAAATGTTTTATTACGCCTCTATTAAAGAAATATTTCGTAATTTTTTATTATACACGTTTTGGACTTCCATTACAAAATCTATTCTTTATGTTCTTAACACGAATCAATTTTATTAAGATATTCAAATGAAATTGAGTTATATTCACACAGATTGACTAAGGTAATCACACACAAAAAAATCTCATTTCAATTATGGGAAAATTAAGTAATTTATCAATACAAAAATATTTCCAGAATAAATTATAGAATAAAAATTAATACTGCATTTGAGTATCACTCATTCTCTCAGATACCAATTTCATCATTTTCTCTGATTTCCTTCTTTACTTCACTTTTCATAATTTCTTTCTATATTTTCTTCTTTCCCACTTTCCTTCTTACTTTCCTTCATACTTTCATTCCTTCTTTCCTTCCTTCTTCTCTTCCTTCTTTTCTTCCTTATTTTCTTCCTTCTTATCTTTCTTCTTTTCTTCCTTCTTTCCTTCTTTTCTTCCTTCTTATCTTTCTTCTTTTCTTCCTTCTTTCCTTCTTTCCTTCCCTCCTTCCTTCTTTCGTACTCACCTTTTTTTCTATTTCCTTTCTTTCTATCTTTCGTTCTTCCTTTCTTGTTTTCCTTCTTGTACACTATATAAATTCAGGGAAAATAATTATAATTCATTCTCGTTAATTTCAAAAGAGTACCACTTCTATTCTTCACAAATACAGAATTCTTTAGATACAATATTATTATAATAATATTAATAATAAAAATTCATTCTTCATGTAAAATGTTAGCATCGATATTCATAATTATTCATTGATTTCAGTAGCAGGGAACGAACATGGTAATTTAGATGCATTCTTTACGAGTATATAAATTTTTACGAACCAACATGGATATTTATATTTGTGAAGATAAACGTATTCATTAGACATTAAGCATAATAATTAAAGTAAATTAAATTAGTAGCGACGCAGTTGACAAGATTCATACAAATTTAAATATAAAGTTATTGTAACTGGTTGGTCTCAGCATTCCAGATTCAGGGTCATATTTTAAGAACTTATTTTAAATCTAGAAATCTCATCTAATTAACATAATTTTTTTACCATCAATACAATAGAGAATTTCGTACTCTCATTAGACTTTGAACAAAAATATGAAATTGTATGAATAAGGTTTTTCATTGGAATGTTTACGTGACTTATGTGGGGTATTTAAATGGCGTTCTACTTTTTGCTGCCTCTTGAAATACAAATTTAGATCGCAGAAATGTTCATCTCGTACAGACCACGGAGACGCAAATGACACGTCACATTTGTTTAACAAATAGAACGTAGAATTATAGAAGCTTTGATATTTGGTGGTTGAATGGTAGAGCAGAAACAACGAAGAGATTTGTAATAAAACTCGCGGAGATAAATATTGAATGTTATCATTATTAGTGGAATATTTTCTAGTTTTTAGTCATACACATTTCAAAGTATTTATAGCAAGTAATACTTATGAAGACAAAAAGCTAAATATCTCCTTTAAGTTCAATCAGTTCGCAATAATGTGGTCTCAATACATGCCATGGACTGAAATATATTGGAAATTATAGTATTGTGTAACTGAATGAAGAACATTTAATAATTTCAACAAATAACAATACATAGAAAAATTGCAGAATTTTGAATATATTTCTATGGATTTCTATGAATTTTGTTTCCAAAGAATATCGTCCTTGTCGCAGGTGAGAGGCGTTGCAAACCTAATAAATTTAAACTGCTAAGTACGCGGAACGTAGAAAATTGAAGAGGTCGATTTATAATTCCAGTACTGTATAAACAAGCGTAGATATCTATAATTTTCACGTAGGTAGTAGTGTGCCACTGACATGGAAACGTCTTAGAAGTCAGTGATCTGTGAGGGCCTCTGTGAAAATATATACATACGTTTTCCTTTTATATAAAAGATTTTGTGCATGCGATTTTCCTGTGAATTATTGTACTCAACCAAGAATTTAATGAGCTTAATTTATTATTTAAACTGCATTTTAGGGACCAAAAGTGCCCTAAAAGAAGTGTGTGATGTCTTAATAACTCGTTTAGAAATAGAGCTCTATTCCAAATACAATCAGCCAAGAATAATTTCTATATTTGGTTATGATCTATTATTGTATTCTTGAGTCATCGAAGGAAGACAATCGTTCACACATACGACTCTGCGCATCATCACAAAGCTTTGAGAATATGAACTATTCTTCAGGATATGTAGAGATCTCGAAAATTATATTTTTAGACGTATTTTACCTTGCAAATTACACGAACACTCGAAAAGTAAGAAAAAATGGTTTCAAAATGAGACACATTTTGTATCATTAAATAAATTAATTAAAATAAACAAAAATTTTACTTTTTAATAGTTGCAAACTGCTTATGATGGAAGACAATGAACTAATTAACTCTCCTGAATGAAGGAAGGGACCATCCTCTTAATACGAGCAAGTGCTCCGAGGCAGTGGCGCATTGACAGTGCTGTGAATTAAGTATGTTACTCTAGCGATAGACCACTGCATTCTCTTTCTGCCTTCCTCACCATCATTAGCGTTGAGCTTGTACCTCAGTGTTACATAATATTCCGCTACGGTTGTCGTGTTGCTGGCGAAAGAGGATGCGCCGAAAGGAAGACGAGGTCGATTAAATCGTTTCCGGAGTGACGCGTTGCGACGCCGATGCCTCTGCTGGAGGCGACGCCCTCTGATTGCTTCTGATTGAATGCGGGCTTCGTCAGGAGAAACGAATGAAAGCGATAAAGCGCTGCGGAGAATCCTCAAGATATCGCATGCGAATGTTACTTTCTTTGTATCCTCTATTAATATCGCAATGACCGCGTTCATTGTTCTGATGGTAATGATGTGGAGCTGAAAGTAAGCAGAAGTGTAGTGTTTAAATAACATACCTATTTCAGTAATTTCCATATAGTCAATATCGTGCAAATCATCTTTGCTTTCATATCTTACTTTGTCTCAGAAGGACTTGATGGCAATGTAAATAATTACAATTCAAAGACCTAATAAACGTATTTAATAATATTAAGAAAATATTAATACTATTCTGTTCGGAAATTTATAAATTCTGCTGGAGTGTACATTCGACGCACTGTAATGGGCAGAAAAAGCAAAGAAATATTTCGGAAATGTTGGCTGTATTCTTTTGGTAATGAAACAGTTCTTCGAAAATTGCATTGTTATCGTTTTAAAAGTAAAATCCCAAATAATAACACATATTCAACGTGATTCACCTGCCAAAAAAAACTATAATAGGTTACAAGATTGTTTTCTCTTTCTTGCTGTAATTAGTATTTTCCATTAAAACTTGCGTGCGTTCTGTCATAAGCAAGAAACGAACAAATTAAGAAGCATTATTTTCTTGCAGTTTTTCTATGTATTTCCATACTTCCTAACATTTTTTGTAGTGCAGAAGTAAAAATTCGTAAGCAGCATCTTAAAATACATGATGTACCGAAATTTCATAAGTTATCCATAACTTTCACACAAATATTTCCAAAATGCTGGAATATTAGTTCAGAGACCTCTGTAATGGGCAGAAAAAGCAAAGAAATATTTCGGAAATGTTGGCTGTATTCTTTTGGTAATGAAACAGTTCTTCGAAAATTGCATTGTTATCGTTTTAAAAGTAAAATCCCAAATAATAACACATATTCAACGTGATTCACCTGCCAAAAAAAACTATAATAGGTTACAAGATTGTTTTCTCTTTCTTGCTGTAATTAGTATTTTCCATTAAAACTTGCGTGCGTTCTGTCATAAGCAAGAAACGAACAAATTAAGAAGCATTATTTTCTTGCAGTTTTTCTATGTATTTCCATACTTCCTAACATTTTTTGTAGTGCAGAAGTAAAAATTCGTAAGCAGCATCTTAAAATACATGATGTACCGAAATTTCATAAGTTATCCATAACTTTCACACAAATATTTCCAAAATGCTGGAATATTAGTTCAGAGACCTCTAACATGATTTTATTTCACCGGAGAAAAAAAGGAACAGGGAAAATAGTTGTAAGTTTTTTTACAAAGAAATGTTTTCTTCGTAGAGTGCACAGTTATCATTAATAAATCAAATACAGAAATAGGACCCAATTTTTTGAATTTTTTGAGTTTTTTTTTCATATTTTCAGAACTTCCTCGAGAGGAAGAAGTTACAATTTGTAATCAGTGTCCTCGAAACCATGCAGCAGCAAAAAGTCACTTCTTCTCCAAAACTTTACGGGTAGACTGTTTTTGAGCTCTAAATGCCTGGACTATATCAAAAAGCACCTCTATTCTGTGAATAGCATACAAACGGTAGGAACCACTCTGGAGAAAAATTCGTGGGATATACATACATCCAATTATTGCTCGCATAATTGAGTTGTATTCATTTTTGTCTGGTTTCATGTTTATTGAATTCTAGAACTAATTTTTCTCTTCAGAATTCTGGTGTGAAAAATTAAATTTCTTGAAAATCTAATATTTCAAACGAGTGAAAATCAGTGTTCAGACATTTTTAATGTTATGTCATTAGACAAGTGAATCATCTATGGACTCTAATACTCTTTGTGCACAATGAGTGACATATCTTAAATGTTGAGCTTCTGTGAACAATTTCTTCAAACCTCATAGTTCCATTCAAAATTTACACCTTTGAGTTAAAAATATAGACGAAACGATTAAACATAGTATGCCTGGCTTTATTAATTACAAACTCATTTATTAATTATACTGCAAATCACGAGGCTGCACTACCTCGCCGAAACAATGTACAAAAACCTGCGTAACATTACGTAATATTCACGCCATCGATCGGGATAAACAATCGATGCATGGTTAACCTGTGTCCTCATGCTATCGATCGAACGATCGAACCACAAGCAGCGCGTGTCTACTAAAAAGGCGCGCCAGGACATGTGAGCGCTCATTCTCTCTCTAAACGTCGTCCGAGGAGTCAACATCACTTCTGATTTAGTCCTCTCATCATTCGGCAAGCGAGCCGACCACTTCCCCTCCATCCTTGTACCAGGAGACAGCTGGAGGAATTACTCTCAACTTGAAGATCATCTCCTAAAGGCAGCGATACGCCGTTGAATCGCCACGTAATAATCGATCTTCAAATCAACCTCAACACCATACCCCGACATCGAACCAACGCCATTCAAGGTGCATCTTTCAAGGAAGCTGGGTTATCTCATCACGTCTCATCCCAGTGGATTTCAGCTTTGTATCATCATTAGTTTTTTCAACTTCTATGTTTCTTGTTTCATGTCATTAAATGGTTTGTTGGCAATCAGTGTTTAACCACACCTCATCTACCTTCCTCATTTTCTCCAAGTTATCTAAACATTTTGTTCCTTCAAACCTCATCATTCACGTGCAGATATTATCAACAGAATTGTCTCAGATCACTCAGATTAGGTTGATATATTCAGTTTGTGACTCAGTACGCATGTTTTTTCCCAGCATTTTAAAAAGCACTAGTGATTGTGAGAGGTATGATAGAATTTCAATGAGAGAAACATTATCTTTGACCCTCTTTCTAGCCCTGTGAACTCAAATACATACTTTAAACTTTGAATATAAAGTACATCTCATGAATAAGTTACTTTTATCTGCTTAAGTATGTGAAATCAATGTTATTTTATTTCTTTTTAAATATAAATGTTGACGAATTTAAAAAATAATAAAATGATAGCAAAAAGACCTCTGAAAGTATTCCGAGTTAAGACATACTCTAATTTAATTGATTTCCTTCACAATATTTGCTTCAATCAGGACGCACAGTATATCCTCACTTTTTTTTTTACAACATATCCAATAATAGCAAATTAAGTGGGAAATAATTGCAACCTGTTTCCCAAATTTATGAGCTGATGATTCTGTTTACTTAACTCGGTGATATGCAAAGTTTAAAAAAAGTATAATGAACTGTAGTAATATTTTATGAAAAAAATCCGAAGTACTAGGTCTCTAATGTTTGGATACCGCATATTCAAAAGACATAGTGTGTACATCATACATGAAAGTATATCACTTGGTAATATTACAGGATATTGTACAGTGGTCGTTAATGATGTGCTATTAAAAACACGTCAATAATGTAATATTAATATTAGTACGACTTAAATAAATAAACAAACACAAATACAAGTTGCCTAAAAGGTTCATACTGTAACACGGAAAAATAAAATTTTTACTTGTTGATTATAAAAGATTTTTTAACATTACAAATTTGTAAATTATGCCAATAGACTAATATCATTGTTTCATTGATTAAATTTTGTCACTTAAGCCTGTTTTGAGAAGAGCAGGGACATCGCCTTTAATGCCACCCTCATTGATACAGTTGAGGCAATTCTGATAGCTAGTGAACACCTACCACCGGATATTGCCACACACTCCTAGTTGCACTTCTGATCGATCCAGGCTTATCTACAAGCAGTAATAATTAACTTGGTGGTGTACGAACTATTGGATCTCCTCAACGAGCTTCGCAGAAGCATCTTCTGGAACATGGTGGCTAACAGTAATCAGCATAACGAAAGGTTAACCGACGAAGATAAACTTGGTAATTGTGGAGCTTTAGCAACATTATCAAAGAATGATAAATTGAAAGGCGTTTGAGCAAAAGACGTTTGAGCAAAAGACGTTTGAGCAAAAGGCGTTTGAGCAAAGAAAAACAATGAGCCTTTCAATTTATCATTCGACGATGATAAGATAAAACATTCAAGTATATCAAATATGAAATATAAATATATACCATTCACAAATATAATGAATATTATATAAACACGTAAAATAACGTTGAATGTCAAACCATTGGACCTCAATATCTCTTTGAAGATCTCAACCCCTCGTAATTCGTAAATGATTAATATTGACAGTTATTATTTTTTCAATCTTGCCCTGTGAATCTTTTTCTTGTTTGAAAAATAACGTAAATTAAATTATTATTTGAATATTGGTAATGAATGGTAAATAAAATTTAAATATTGATTTATAAACTAATTAACTACTGAAGCTTGTATCAAACATTTTCTTTTTCTATGAAATTGAAGGAGATAATGAGACTATGGATGCGGGTTCATTATTTAAAAGAAATCGTTGAGATAAGAGACCATATCATTGATTATATCGGTGGTTTCCAGTGATAACCAGGTAACTGCAGTTTTTGAGAAAAATGAGATCTGTCAAATACTCGTATGTTCGTTTTTTTCTAAATTTCATTTATATTAGTCGAAACCATTGTAAAACGTTCTATCTTCTTGAATCCAACAGTGAGAGTGTACGTACAAACTCTAAAAAAAACAGAATTAGCAATTTAAATAGGTGAATCCAAAACAAAATTTCTAAAAAAAAGCATGTTAGTCACATATTCGTGACAACTTTATAATTTAGATAAATAGGGTATAATAATCAAAACAATAAACTTAATGTAATCACGCAAATATTTATTCTTCATTTTTTATGATAAAAAACATTTTTTTTGTTTCAGCGAACAGCAGAAAAACAAAAGCATAAACAAAAAGGAGACTAACCTGGTTATTATCGAAAGCTACAGATTAAATCAGAGATATAAAAAATACTATTTTGTTTATTCATAATTCTGAAGTTCAACTTCTTATTCTAGCGATGAATCTCTGACGAATGAAATCGCTCTGTTGGTATAAAAACATTGAACAATACTTTCCGAGAAATGTCCCTACCTGTTCACCCGGGGGATCGTTTTCCTGTTAAGTGGCTGTTAAAACGTTCATGACTTCTAAGAAAACATGAAGTTGCTGTTGCGAGCTTTTCTTTAAACCTCTTTCTCTAGAGTATGAAATTTTACAGCTCGTAGAATGGGAAAATAAATCCTTGCAAAGACAGTATTCACTTGTTAATATTTACCCTGCTTACAGTTTAATTGTCAATGCCATTCTTGTGACAAATACAAGTCTCAAACTTACTTGTTGAAAAATGGATCCGTTTGACTCATTATATTCCACTATTTAAAATAAGTACTAAACAAAAAATTATTTTTCTTTCAACGGGCTAATGAAATGTGATATTGGTACTATAAGTACATTTTCTGTCTAGAAATATGAAATAATCTCACTAACTTATAAAAAATAAATTTATAGTAAAAAAAGTAGTTACAAACTAGGTATGAGCACATGGAGGTCAATAAACTAATTTACTCTCCGGAAGGAAGCTCGGGACCATCATAAATTCCGATCAAGGGCCCAAAGGCAGAGGTGGGTTTAACACTTCAGCACAATCCTAAGATAATAATAAAAGTAGTTCGGTATGTGTTATAATATTAACAGAAAACAAACAATTACGTTTTTTATAAAACACAAAAATATTTCACTAGTACGTTTTATTATAAACTAGATTCTTCGGAAAATATTGTTTATAAACCATAACTATTAAAATAACTCTGTATTCGAAATTGATTATTTTAATAGACGTCGCCCCTAGGCCTATATAAAGTATACGAAGGAAAACCGAAGTAAAACCCAGGCCAGAATGGGGAAGTGAAAGATTTATCATTTATATGTGATCGGGTACAAATGAATTTGAGATATACCATACATTTGAGTCAGAGAATAAACAGTGAAATAATATGTACTATAGGTTGGTGTATTATATTATCTAAAGTGGTAACACAATGTGAGTAGCTTTCCATTTTATTCTGCGGTGATGGTATCATACATATAAAGTGTGCAATTTATCGACGCCTGATACATTTAAAATGGTCGCTTCTTTCATGAAACAAAACTAGAGCGCAAAGCAACTTAAAAGTCTTCACTCACCCTCACGGAAGACTTGGTAATGCGTTATTTATTTATAAGACATGCATGTAATGTGGAAGGCAGTTTACAATGCTCCATTTCATTCCCCGCGTCTCGTCCACGTGCTGACCGATACTGGTCGACTTCGCCTTGAGACAATTATTTTTAGAGGGGACAAGTTGGCACAGGCTGGCCACGCCGCTGTCGCCTCCACCACGACCCGGCCAAGACTCTTTGTTGAGGTCGACACAACGCCATGCCCAACTCACACTACCCCCCTACTTCTCACCATCAACAGGCGAGCGGCACGGTTGCCAACCAAAGAAAAATAAGTGCAGCGTGGGCACAATTTTCCACGACCACCTCAACGAAGTTGGCTGACTGAGGAAATTACGAAATGAAATGTATCAGAGGACGTCTTCGATCCAGCATCGAAATCACAATAATGTGCAGTACCCATGTAAATTTTTTTTCTTCAGTTTTTACAGGATACAACATGAATAATAAATCACCTGTAATCAAATATCATTAATTAATATACACAAAACCAATCCACACAAAAATATTATAAAATTTACATGTTTTTATCCAGTGATTGTATGTCCTTCCCTTCACGAATATTTCAATGGTGATTCAATTTGACTTTTCTCAATGCAAAACATTAAGTTTTGCTAAATAATGTAATATATTTTGTTCTTTAAAACAAATAAAATTAAAAAAATTTTAATCTTTTTTCATAAACAATATATCAAAGCTTGGGAAAATATCATTTTCTATGTTGAAGATAAAGCAAACTACATTGTTATTTCTGAAAATTTGTTCATTCAAGTTTCTTAGATGAAATTCTAAAAAAATATATGTTAATATTAATAAAAAGTTATCGATTGAGAGGTAATGGCGTTGAAAAATATATTCTTTAGAGGTTCATGAAATAAGCTGATATCACTTTCATTGATGGGATGTGAACTTTCAATAAACTTAATTTTATTAAAAACTTACGCATTTGAGATGACCATGTAGTATATATTTGTATTATCCATGACAATACTTATATAGATGGAAAAATACACTAAATATAAATTAAAATTACAGATGGGCAATACCATTTAATAAAATATATCGTTAAGGAAAGATAATGGATTTTCACTTCTAGCATGTGTAAAAATCACAGACGCAGCCATTTTCGAAGTATATAACTTACAGCTAAACATGGTATTCGACATTCTGATGAATTATTTAACCCATAATATAAGAGTGAATATCACGTGGTTTGCCAAACATTATTTATAACTCGATACATTGAGATTAGGTTTGCACCAGTATTTTGTTTCTCTTTCTGACGCTGGCGTGCGCTCCTCTTACGACATAAAACGACGGCGACGTTGGCAGTGTGACGGTAGCAGCGATATTATTCCCGACTTCTAAAAGACTTAAAATAAAAACGTCTAAAAATACGGGGTAGAACAATGTCCCCGAACTGACTTTTATCGTATCTCTACGATAGAAGCTAAACACACAATGTGTAAGAGTACTTGGCGTTCAGTGATTTTATAGTATCGTGTACTAACTGGGAGAAATGTAAATAGTATGTGTACATATTTCTTCCGTGTACCCTACACGTGGAGAATAAATGTGATAACTTTCGGTCAAGTGAAAATGGCGACCAGCCGGGACTCAAACCCGGGTCTCTTGCTTTGGTCGCAAGGGTGTTAACCGCTAACTGCACCGGTTCGTCTTCCACAACTGTACACCATTTCCACACAGACCTAAATCCGGGCAGACCTGAGAAACTTCCTCATACAGGAGATAAGTGAACCAGGTGGCACACTATGCTGTGTGTACTTCATTACCGGTTTCACACGTACCTACGTGTTAAGGTTTGTTATGTACATCTTTCTTCCGTGTACCCTAAACGTGGAGAATATAATAATAATAATAATAATAATAATAATAATAAATTTATTGTCAAAAAACAGTACAAACAGCGTATGACCACGTGGAGGACAATAAACTAATTTACTCTCCGGAAGGAAGCAAGGGACCATCCCCTCAATTCCAATCAAGGATCCTAAGGCAGAGGCGGATTCAAAAATTTCAGTAAAAATTCCTAGATAAGATAAAATGTTAGCTGCGAGTTATAATACATATATAATGTCAATATGTTTGTAATTTAACGCAAATATGTTTGTAAATTTACATGTACAAGTTATTATCGAACTATAGATTATTCTGAGTATAGTGTTTAAAAATCATAAGAGTTGAAAAAACACTAAATTCACGATTTATTGTTAAAATAAACACGCCCCTATACAAAGACTAGAGAACCTGTATGATAAATCCGCCTCTACCCGAAGGAAAAACGGAGAAAAAACCGGGCCAGGATGGGGCTACAGAATTAATGTACACAACCGTGTCAAAGATGAGTACACATAAAACTAAATTAATATGAATCACAAGACACAACAATCATGCAAGAAAATAGTTTTTGAAATTGTTATAAGTTATTTAAAAAGTGCTACAGCAATGGCGTGATAAAGTACAAGACG
>NNCF01126016.1:1697467-1724918 GCA_002313205.1 Laupala kohalensis
CTAGAAGAGAACCGAAGTGCTGTTTCCCAGACGGTCTCAGGTGTAAACCGTGCTGGGTAAAGTCCTTGGCAGTCAGGTGATCAGCAAATCAAAGAATGTGATTTTTGTGTCTGCCAGGTGATGTTTTAAGGAGATGTTTGCCAGGTTAATTTCGTGGTTTATTTGTGGAACGTTGAAGCGTGGAGGCAGGCTAGAGACCACTATGTTCGTGTGCAAGGAGGCCATTTTTAGTTTTTGTAGATGTTCAGACGCGTTGAAATGACCACCCAAGAAAATATCGTTCTGCCCACCTATGATGATTACTGTGTCCCGCTCTGTGAGTTTTTTAGTGTAAGTGTCTAGTTCTCGAATAACTTCAGCCAAACGAGCGTTTGGCTTAAAGAAACCGGAGACTGAGAATTGGCTAGGAAGCAATCTACGCAATACGGAGCGAATCATCTAGTATGAGCACGTTTGATTTCTGCGTGGAAGAGTTGGTTTCATCTCTGGATAGCATTACTTTACGTGATTTTGGGCGGCTGTGCTTACCAGTGCGTGGTGTGTGAACAGGTCTGGGTACTGGACGGGAGAGAATGAAACGACTAGGTAAGGGAGTAAACAGAGACATGTCATCTAACACACTAAACCTATTCTGAGTGTATATGTGATAACTTTCGGTCAAGTGAAAATGGCGACCAGCCGGGACTCGAACCCGGATCTCTTGCTTTGATCGCAAGGGTGTTAACCGCTACACCACGGGTTCTGTCTCTTATACACATCTAGATGNACCACGGGTTCGCCTTCCACAACTGTACACCATTTCCACCCAGACCTGGAAGGCGAACCAGTGGTGTAGCGGTTAACACCCTTGCGATCAAACAAGTGACCTGGGATCGATTCCCGTCTGGTCGCCATTTTCACTTGACCGAAAGTTATCTCGTCAATAGTATATGTTGGACACATCAAAGGGAAAATCAAGTGTTACTCTGTCGAAGAAAGAGATTCACGAAGAGTTCAAGTACATTGTAAATCAACCTTCCTTTGTTTTACAGAAAATTGAGTGTGAAGTAACAAAGCGAAAATTTATATTTATACATGTGAGTTGTTTTTGCTCATAAACTGGAAAAAATCAACGACCATTAATGCAAAGCAAATGTATTCTTTCAGAAATACGCTTTATTAATACCCTCACAGTATTTAAAACTTTTAATGAAAATTAAAAGAGAATGTTGCAGTTCTGTTTTTGATGATAATGTACTCGTGATTAAAACAGGTAACAGAAATATGTTAGTATTTATACAAAATTGATTTCACGATCTGCCAACAAAATTTCTATGAAAACAAATAAAATACTTCAAGTATCTGATCAGCTACGCGTTCAGCCAAAGTCTTAATTCGAACGAATAGTGATTCTCAACGCGCTGATTGGTACTTGCACCACAGAACATCCACGGTTCAATGCAAGCAACCAGACAATGAGTGATCCTAGCAATTCCCCTCTAATGGGTTAGCGTGCATATGTCTGGCCTGAGGCGACGCACGTCCAAAGTTCAGAGTTTCCGAAGGCGCTGAACTTGCCTCCGTTAGTGTGCGTTTCAATTGAAATTTATAATGCGTAATTGGGAGAAATCTCGCCGACTAATAGTGCGCTACTTAGACGCTGATTAGTCTTCAGTGATGAGGCTAAATATGAGACTGTCGCTACTACCCTAGAGACTCCCAGCAGAACGGTGTTGGTAATAGCTGTACCGTTCTGACGCAATATTAACTACATCATCTCGACGTTTTATTAAAGAAAACTAATATGTATTGAGTGGTCTAATGTTTCGATAAATGATTTATAAGAAAAAAAATTTCGAATGTATTTTTCAAGAAAAAAAATTACAAAAATAAGTTTCTATCTTAATGATTATCACGAACTTAACTAGCGATATGTTTTCAATAAGAATAATTTTAATTGCAACTTGAATTTTTCTGTGTAAAATATGAGGAGTATTGTTTTATAATTTTGTTGCTTGTGATGAAACACCGGCGAAGAACAGAAGATTTCAATAAAACGACAAATGTTACCGAAACTAAAGTAAATTTTAGTACGTTCGGGTAGATGACAAGATGATTTTTATTTTTTAGATTTAAATTTATTTCACAATTTTGGAACGAAATTATAAAATATTATTTTCAAATAAAATGACATTGGAGTAAAATAACATTCGCATGTAAATGGTAAGTTGGATTTATATTGAATGAGGTAGTGATTCTTAACAAAGAATGAAGAAATAGATGACGTATGCAGGATGATTTTGACCAACGTGTACAAACTGTAGGGGTCGATTCCTGAGATGGTGAGAATCAAGAAAGGTCCTATGTCAGGAGTGTATGGTTTCCTCCCTAGATGGTGAAACTCTTTCCCATGATGGTAGCGCACTCTTCCGTACTCTCTCGTTGTATTGATCTCATCGGTAAAATATTTGTCCACTCCAATTCTCGTGCTCATTCACTGTGGATTAGATGTGGTGCAGCGCTGTTGACAATGGGAAGGTATTCGAATCGGAAGCTCCCCGACATAATGTTTGCATACGGAAAGGCAAATGGCAACGGGTGGCAGACTGCAAGGCTGTATCGGGAAACTTACCCCACCGACGACAAGCGCAGCATACAATGTTTCGCCCGTGGAAACCACTTCCAATATTTCATGTAACGATATGTAACCAGCAATTGATGATGGTTCAAACCCAATCGTACAATGATGGAAGTACTCACCAGACATGGTGGTTTTAAAGCTAATTTACTCCGTCTTGGTCTGTGCGGGAAGGGAAAAGAGAATCTTTAGCATATAATTTACGACTGAATTATATATTGGGGAGTGAAGAAGGTTGTTAGCACTTTTTAAGAAAGAGGGAGTTTACAGTGAAGACAGTTGAAAAAAATTGCTACAAAAAGAACATGTATATACAAATTTCGAGGGAATAATGACAGAGGTAATGCATTTGGGTCATGTGATAAAAATCCATAGATAGTAGACAGTGCCCGCCTCCTTGTGAAAAGGACGGGAGAGTACAGATAGTCTGCACAGGCACAATGGAGTATTTGACAATGTAATAACATTTACAAAAATAGAGAAAACAAACATAAGACAAACAAACATAACAAACAAACATGCCCCATCCTGGCCCGGGTTTTTCTCCGTTTTTCCTTCTGGTAGAGACGGATTTATCATACAGGTTCTCTAGGCTTTGTCTAGGGACGTGTTTATTGTAACAATAAATCGTGAATTTAGTGTTATTTCAATTCTTATGATTTTTAAACATTATACTCAAAATAATCTATAGTTCGATAATAACTTGTACATGTAATTTTTTGCGTTATATTACAAACATATTGACATTCTATTAGTATTATAACTCGCAGCTAACTTTTTATCTTATCTAGGAACTTTTGCTGAAATTTTTGAATCCGCCTCTGCCTTAGGGCCCTTGATCGGAATTGATGGGATGGTCCCTTGCTTGCTTCCGGAGAGTAAATTAGTTTTTTTCCCTCCACGTGGTCATACGCAGTTTGTACTGTTTTTTGACAATAAATAAATAAATAAATAAAATAAATCTCAATTACTCTACTTATATACTCCATAGACCCCATGATTTTCCGGACATCATTTCATAAGACATTTTCTGTTCCTTATCCTCTCAGGGATTGACCCCTACAGTTTGTGCACATAAGTCAAAATCACCGTGAACTAGTAGAACCGAACCGCGTGTTTATGTTAAGTCATTGAAGTCATAATGGATGTCTGCCTAAATGAAAGTTATTCGTAACTAAGCAATTAGTGGTGGAACATTCACATAACACTATGCATCATGGATATGAAGTAATGAGAAAGCAAATGTTGGAAGGGGAATTGTAAATCAGCAATATGGAGACTGCTTTACTCCAATTTGCTTTAAACCATAGAGTTTATAGTAGGGAATAATTTTAGTTACGATACAGGGAATGATGGGAATAAGTCTGCTTCGTCTTACACCCGTATCTATGATGTACCAGTTCATGATCAGTAACTTAGTCCTTTCACAAAAATCGATATCGTGCCCATAAAATGGATGGACCGTAAAATCCGTGCTCGCCTCGCACAGATATTTCGCCTTCCCTCTCCGTACCGGAGTGTTGAACGTCTCCTAACCCTCCGTCGCGACAAGGAGTGAGGGTTGGATACACGAGGCGCGTGTTATTTCCGCTTGTTGGCTTCTCTTTGGTTTATGTGGTCCTTTCCGCTTCGTCGACCGGCCGTCGTGCACCAGCCGCGTACCCCTACTGCGTCCCTCACTGGCGCTGCGGTCGGCGGCTGGGCGCAACAAGACTATGCGATGAGAGATGGCGCTATTTCTGGAGAGAGAACTGTTCGCAACGCGTGTAACATTTGTTCCAACTACGAGTACTATTGTTGAGGTTTAGTGGAGTGTAATATTTTTTCTCAAGAAGGATTTCTGCAACGTCAATTTACATTGTAGCATTTTCCGTGTAGTTTTGTGTAATTGAGGTAATATTCAGTTTTGATATCCCGTCCTGGCCCAGGTTATGATCCAATTTTCCCTCAGGTAGTGAGGGAATGTCATTAATACATTTGTTATTATTAATCTCGAATTTTCACTGTACATTATATCTACGATTCATTTAGTAAAAATAAATTACGTATTTTTTAAATAATTTCTCGTGTAAGCGATAAATCCGCCACTGCTCTTGGGCCCTTGATTTGAATAGATGGGATTGTCCCTTGCTTTTTTCCGGACAATAACTTAATTATTATCTTCCACGTGGTCATGCGTAGTTTGCAACTGCTTTTCCGACAATAAAGTTTATTATTTGTTATCTATGGATAAAAAATTCAATTACGACAAAGTTAAGTATGATTGAAGTTCAGATACTTAATTATTGGACTTTTGTGGTACCATTTATGTTACACTGGTTCCTTAAAAAACACAATGGTTTATCATTATTTGTTGCTTAGTCAACCTTGAGAACATTTTTAAAATTAAAAAAATTGAACAAATTATATACGTTTAAAAGCCGTAGCTGTGTATAGTTATAAGAATATTTCCCTAACTTCTGCAACTGTAGATCGTATCTTTCGAAAATTAGTGTACGTTTTCATATTAATTCCAATGTAACTGCTTGTCGCAGCGTTGTTTTTGTAAATTCGGAACAATAATTAAAAGAATGTAGTTTGGTTGCACAGTGGAATATTATTTTTACAATTATTTGCAATAAAAACGTTTTTATTCTTGGTAACGAGAGAAAATAACATCCCACCCAAGAATTCAAAATTGAACTATTATTCCAACTAAGTGTGGCGTAGTTTTCCCAGAAATTAAAAATATATTACAACCCATAGGAGAAAGATTCTCAAAACATAAACAAATTTACTTGTGACTAGAATCACGTAACACGCATTTTATTTGTTTTACGTGTTATTGTCTAATTTTGAGCATCAAATGAAATAACTCTAGACCGTGAACTGATATTCGAGAAACCCTCGTGGAGAATAATGTTTAATAATCAGGTTATGTACTGTGAGAATAATACAAAGGAAACTAAACCATTTGGATTTACAGCGTTGTAAACGTAAACTTGTCATTTACAGTTGTTCGAATGTTGCAATTGAAATTCTAATCCTGTGTCATATCTGGATTTTCCTAAATTCAGTAATGCGAACATGAACCAAATTATCTCTTCGCATTACTAGATGTTTATGAAGGTTGTACTTCATTTAGGATTTTCTCAATTTATTACCTTGTATGATAATTACATGCTAATTATTGCCAACGGTGTTTGCAACTAACTTTAATGCTCCAGAAATAAACATGATATTATGAAGGTAGTACGCATGTATATCTCTGAGTACATGTGAATACTAACGCAAAAGGATAGAATGAATTCATTTTGGTAATTATAGTTATTATTTCGCTTCTCATCTTCAGAGCACATTAATGAAATTAATTATAAACTTTAATAATATCAAAACAATAGGGGAAAAATTCTTTTCGTGTTGTAATTTGTTGGACTTGGAGGGGGGGGGGAAGGTAAAAATACTCTCAGATTCAAATGCAGAGAAATATATTCTGGAATAAGCTGAACTTAGTAAAAAAAAAGATACAGGAGGCTAATATATCACTTTAAAACGCCCCGCTATGAGACATCAAGTTACATTAAAAATGTGTGCTTTGGAGAATTAAAAGTGAACGCCTGCAAGAGTTAAGTCTCGTGCTTACAAAACTCGCTGTTCTCAAAGAGGTATTTACCTTTTGTTAAATGAACTCGGTAATGCCTGGAAAATGTAAACTTGTTTTGTGAAGGATGATACAAAAAATATTCAATTTTTGTATTGAACTAGGAAGTTTTATTGAAAGATAATAAACTCCATATAATTCATGAAACGGGGATAAATGTGGTCTTACAAATTGACATACAATGGAATCGATTACTTCATTAGTTCGATCTATACTGCAGTACGGAGCCGCTTGCTGGTATCCGTATAGGAGGGGGGGGGGTCAGATGAATGAATTAGATCGGATACAAAGAAAGGCCACGAATTTTGTTAGGAACAACACACGTAATATTAATTTAGAGTGGGGCACACTTTCCAATTGAAGAAAGTTAGCGCGTCTTTTTGCCCTCTTTAAAGCCCACATGGGAGAGCCTGCGTAGAAATCAGTAAACGTTAGGCTACACAAACCGAATTACATTAGTCGCGGCGACCACAAGCGTAAAATAAAATGTAGGAAACAGAAAACGGTTATTGGTAAATACTCCTTTGTGATTAGAACCATTGTAGACTGGAATAACTTACCTGCAGCAACATTTTCGAACTTACCAAAAAGAGTAAAATGTTTCCGCAACCGTCTTCTTGCTTCGTCGTAATAGGATCATATGTGAAGTGCAGTGAAGTGTAGTGATGTTTAGTGTAGTTTACATAATTGTTTTCAGCAACCCTGTTTTGGTTTTATTTTTTATAGTTATTAATTTCTTTTATTTATGTTATAGCTATTACTTTTACGCCAAGTGTATAGGAGGAGTATATTGAGCGTGTTTGTACGTATATTGAGCATGTGTGTATATTGAGCGTGTTTGTACGTATGAGTGTGTTTTTGTAACTGTTCGTAAGCGGAAATGTGTTTGTGTATGTATGTGAATATACACACATATGAGCCTCATGTAGATAATTAATATATTAAATCTAATTTCTTTCTCGTTGTAACCATGTGTAATAGTTTTCTAAGCATTTTATTCCGTTTGTGTGTGTATTTTATAGATATTGATGATTTGTTTTTAACTTCGTAATAATAATTAATTAATAATAATAAATTTATTGTCAAAAAACAGTACAAACTGCGTATGACCGCGTGGAGGACAATAAACTAATTTACTCTCCGGAAGCAAGCAAGGGACCATCCCATCAATTCCGATCAAGGGCCCTAAGGCAGAGGTGGATTCAAAAATTTCAGCAAAAATTCCTAGATAAGATACAAAGTTAGCTGCGAATTATAATACTAATAGAATGTCAATATGTTTGTAATTTAAGGCAAAAATTTACATGTTCAAATTATTATCGAACTATAGATTATTCTGAGTATACTGTTTAAGCATTGAAACAACACTAAATTCACGATTTATTATTACAATAAACATGCCCCAAGACAAAGCCTAGAGACTCTGTATAAGAAATCCGCCTCTACCCGAAGGAAAAACGGAGCAAAACCCGGGCCAGGATGGGGTTACAGAATTAGTGTACACAACCGTGCCAAAGTTGAGTACACATAAAACTAAATTAATATGAATCACAAGACACAACAATCATGCAAGAAAATAGTTTTTGAAATTGTTATGTTATTTAAAAAGTGCTACAGCAATGAAGTGATAAATTACAAGACGGATTTAACTTTTATTAAAATCAATAAATTCTTTTACAATTTAGATGCACTGGTGCAGGAGGTAGTTTTTAACCGCAGATTTCAAGAGATTCAATTTCATAAATCTTTTATATTCTTGGGCAGGGAATTAAATAGAACGATTCCCGAATGATATGGTCCTTTTTGGCAAAGAGTGGTTGACACTCTAGGGCGATGAATATTATTACTCTTGCGAGTATTGTGTTTGTGAACGAGAGTGTTTCGTATGAAGCACTTCAGTAATTCGGTCTTAAGAAACACGACCGTTATTATTTATTATCGTATTATCGTATTATTTGATTCTATATGTATTATTTTCCCTCTGCCACCGAGCATTTCTCACTAGTAGACTAATAAATTATTATTATTATTATTTACTACTCTGGGTAACTTTTTTTAAAAACGTTATCAGATTTAGAGGAATAAAGTCAATAGTTACGTATAAATGCAGGAAATTAATCACAATTTACGGACTATTATAAAAACTGCTTCACGAGAACCCAGCTGTACAAGAAATTTAGTTTGGTTTAAAAACGTGAATAAGTCCCGTGTTAGAGGAATTTTTTTATATAAGTGTTGAACAGAATTTTTGCATTATTGTTCGAGTTAGTATAGCGAAAGTAGAGATGACGACGCACTTAACTCCAGTTTACATGATAGCCTCCTTAAAGGTACTTAAAGAATAACCAATACATTTTTCATGATGAGGTGATATTACTTGAAGAACAAAATTAAAACTTTCTAAATAAACTAATAATAGGATCAATACTCATAGTTTCTCGAGGTAGAGGATAACTATAAAACAAATCAGATATTCTTATATTAGGATTAAGCAATGGAAAATAAAATTATAAGTACTTGTAACATTCAACTATCTGATTTGTTCTATAGTTAGTCTCTGTCAGGAGGAATTACAAAACGAAAAAAATATAAGTAATAAATGTCACGAGGACCTACCATAGGATAGAAATGTGGTCAAATTATCGTATCCTCGTGTCTCCTGTCAGGAGATTAAACAACTTCTCTCAAAAGAAGACCCATAAATATCACTGGGCTTAAGTTCAGTGGTGGCCGGGACGAACAAACTCAAGAGAACCTTCCTCATGTCTCGTCGAGTCGGTTCATATTCAACGCTTTTGTGCATCGTCGTCGGTCAAAGCAAGGAGATACGCCTTCAGCCGTTCCTTCCTTCCTTCCTCCTTCGCTTCTTTCGCTGTCTCTGTGACACGGAAGGACGCTTCCGCTAACAAGAAATGCGCTTCCGAAGCGCGCGCGGCGAGCCCTCTTTGCTTTCGCGATTCCCTGGCGCTGACTCAGAATCAACATGATGACGTTAGCGGTATTTGTTATTACACGACTAACACCCTCTTAAGGGCGTAATGGAAACTCTTCTCGACAACATATATCGGAGTGTTACCGCGAATACGATACAAGATGAGGTGTTCGGCTGGATTCAATAGCATGTTAAATTCGGAAAGATGTTAAGGAGCAAATAAAAACATCTGGAGTGTGGCCTATTCAACGTTCCAATTACAGTTAATTACAAAAACACATAGCACTAAATACCAACTATTATTAAAATTTTAAGAAAAAGGAAACACTCTAAAAATCATTATATTATTATTAAACTAGACAAAACTCTAAAAATATTTGTCGGTTTCAAATAATTATAAATCTCTCTCTCTCTTTATATATATATATATATATATATATATATATATATATATATATATATATATATATATATATATATATATATATATATATAGAGAGAGAGAGAGAGATTCAGAATTCCTATTACACAGTTATAGGTGTTGTAGAGGGGACTCAGAACAGCAATATTTGGTAGCCCATGTCCGGAAATGCGCTGTTTGGGAGATAAACGACTTTGAAATAACGTGAAAAGATACTCTGCAACTCGTACCTGCGTGAACTACGACATATGCTCGAAGTGGCGACCACATGTTTCGTTGCACAAAGTGTACCTGTCCTGGAGTATGCTGAATCACCTCCGCTGCAGCCATTACACACGTGCATACACACGACATTGGACATCATCGCCAAAATTTGAAACTAGAACCTTGTGGAGCCAATTCGTGAAGATCCGAAGAGATCTCAAAACACTTTTTTCGACCGATTACAAACTTCGTGCAATTGGGAAGTAAAACGATATCACAGTCAAAACATATCAGAAATGTTTTATTTCATAAATAATTTTAAATCCAAAATCAGAAACTAGCACACTTGTCATCACTTACTATCATTATTTTAAATGGAATAGTACTATCATTATTTTAAATGATCAGGACCGTTCACGCTTGCGCTCTATGGAGCCGCAAAGTCCCACGAGTGGGCTGCTTGCAAAAACGGGTCTGACGTTAATTATTACAAGACCAAGACGTTGAGGGATACATATAGCACTTGGAAAAATATAGCAAGTCCCACATTACACCGTGTGATGAATCCCATGAATTTGGTTATCAAATTCGATGGGATTTAGACACCCCGTAATATGAGTTATATTGGTGTGAACAAAACTAAACAATATAATAATATTTCTCATAATATTTCTGTTGAAAAATAAAAGATTTCTCCAATAAATTGTAAATGAATAAATACAATAAAAATAACTTCTATTCACAAATAACTTCAAAATATTTTCCAACAGAAAAAATAAATTTGGCATTTACAGCAAGAGAATGAAACATATTCAGAAAGTTAATTAGAATAATAATGTGCTGTATATATTTTAGTTGTTTTTTTTCTGCAGTCTTTTTCGGATTTTCTCTTACTAGGACTTGTATGTTTGGTGCATATGACTAAGTGCAATTTAGTCTCAGAATACAATATAAATTATAATCGTATATGGAATTTCAAGGTCTAGTTTTACTCATTTCGTGCAAAATGAGCAAAAATCAAAAAACGTACTACAGTTTTAACCAGCAACAACTTAAGTTTGAAACGAGAACACTTTTGTGTTACACAATAAAAAGTCAAAAATATTTATCTGCACTCTCAAATATCTCACATGGTTGGTGGTTTGATTATTGCGTTGAAATATGCATTTATTTTTCTGACGTGTCACCCTAATGACATAAATGTTAGTAAAAGTAACTTTTTTGTATAAATTAATTTTTGTGTCAAGTAATACAGCTTTGAGTTCTACATATTTGTACTTCTCATACTCGAAATGATTTGCCTGATAATATCGGCGTTAATAATACCTCTTCACGTGGTTTAATATTTTGGGGCTCAAAAAAAAAGTGGCATATCCACAAGAAGATACATGCATTTCCTTTCAGAATTAGAAGACGATGTTTGTCTTCGGTACAGCGTTTCTTCCGCTATATCGCTAGATCCATAGTGACTTGACGACTGCGCAGCGAAGCTCTTTCGTGCGCTCCAACCATGTCGCTTCTCGGATCGACCTATGTCCACGGCCCTGATATAAATGAGTCTTTATGCATCCCTCTTACTTCATATATTTATGTCTGCGGCATTTATTCTTAACTAGGGACATATTGTTTGTAACGTAACTCAGGAAAGATCAATAATTAAACATCAGAAAGTATATTAAAAAATTGTGGGTGAGAGAAAAATTACTGGCATTCGACAATGACTAGTTGTAAAATTGGACAATATACATTTGTTTGTTGACAAAGTGTATCTTGATATCCTACTGCAATTAACGCCCATTATATAATCTAATGAAATAAATAATTAATAATTTACGACCCTTTATGGTTTGAGGAATTTATCTGATGTTGATGTTCATTATAAGTAGTAAAAGATTTTGTCTTTCTGTCCTTATTTATTAAAGCAAAAGGCCATTTCGGCCGCATGGCGGCCATCTTCAGTGCTACAATTTTTTTTACGAAATATAAAATACAAAATAAATATAATCATTCTAAAAACAATCTACCCACTTCGTTTTCGAAAAGTTAATAATTTTTTAATATAAAATGAAAATATAAGTTAAAAATAAAAAATTGAAATATTATAAAATTAGTCTACCCCTTCTTCTTTAAAAAGTTAATAATTTTTAATATAATATGCAATAGTAATAGGAAATGAGAAAACTGGCATACCTGGGTCCTTTGGAAAGCGGTGGCTAAAAGCACCGTTGTCTCACTAAAGGTCGGGTCAATGAAAGTCTCAGGAATTTTCATTGTCACTGATTTTCCGTGTAACTGGTTGCGGTTGTTTTATGGCTAATTTAAGCAGGGGGAGGAAATATCTGGGATTTGATGATTGAGAGTGAAAATGTTGGAATTAAGTGAATTGTGAATGTGAATGTTTTCTAATTTAAGTCTTTTCCAGTAACTATTTTGTATTTCCAAATTTCCAGATTTTAGAATTTGGACCTGTTATAGACTTTGAATAATATTTATATTATCTGTGAAGAGCTCAATACGTTTCGACTTGGACTAACTTAGTCACATGACGGCGATTTAAATACAAGTCAAGACGAAGTGAGCTCTTCACAAAAAATATAAATATTATTCAAAGTCTATAAAGGGTCGGAAGTTTTTAATTATTTGTTTATTGATATATTGAAGTTTTAAAATCAAAACTAAACAAGACGTAGAAATAACAAAACACTATTTAAAATAACATGAATTCATTGTGAATATATTTATCAGTTCAAAGTGTTTTGTTAATCTTACTTAGTATTTTAAATCTGTAAATACAAATGAATGAATGCAAAGAAGGTTAAATCTCTTTGGTACACGCTACATGGCGTTTATACTTGAAGAAAAGAGGATCTATAAAGGTTACCGGTTTTAAATGCATTACTTTTAGTTGGTTAAATATCGCAAAAGTGATTTCATTAACAAAATTTTGTTTTGTAGCATAAGTGATTGTGAATTGTGAGTTATCAATGCGTCAACTATTTATTTAATTATTTCTGGAACGATCAATGCAACAAGAATAGCGCTTTTAGAGGGACGTAGCGTTCCTCGGGGGAGAGGTGAAACAACTTTTCTGGTAATTTTACCCGAATTTACCTGTTTCTTTTTGTATTTTGTACGAATCATCCCCTTTCCTCCTCTTTATTAAGCCTTAAATTTACTCTTTTTTTTGTTCCCACATATTTTACAAATGTTTTAGCCATTTAAAGTATGTTGTATTCTTTTAATATTATGAGATGTACCGAACGTACGCACGTCTATTCTTATCTTAGTAGTGTTCTGAAACGTTGAATCCGCCTCTGCCTTGGAATTCTTGATCGGAATTGATGGGATGGTCCCATGCTTGCTTCCGTGGAGTAAATTAGTTTATTGTCCTCCACGTGGTCATACGCAGTTTATAACTGTTTATTGACAATTTATTTATTTATGTACCATTTTCTTCGAAAATCAGGAAAAGATTGTTAATGCGGTCATTAATTTTCTCGGCATCTAATTTCCATATCAGTTTCGTGTATGCCACAGCGTGTGCAGGAGAGTCGACGTTTGGATACCCTGCGTGATGTAACCCCAGAATCCGGTCTACATGGGTCCCGTCCGCAGAAGTCTAAGAAATCTCACTATTATGCCAGCAACTTGAACTGAAACACGGAGCTTCCAAGAAAGATTTTTACTACTTTCGAAATGCATCGGAATTCGAAGGTCGAAGAAGTTATATACATAATAAAGATAAAAAGTCAGTTCATATTCATAGCCAATAAAATTGTCTAAGTTTCCAGGGGCGTAGAACAATCGTAAAATGTAGACAAATAACTCGAATACTTCGAAAAGAGTGCAGTAATATGTGTCGAGGTGGGTGTGTCTACGATATACGACTCAATATTTCCGTAGATAGCTATAAAGTAGTTGCAAATTCATAGTTCTTCATATCTATTTCCATAAACTCTATCTTTTATTTCCACATTCATAAAAATATTTCAAAGTTCGGTTTACATCTAGATGCCAGTCTCATACTTGCATAATGCGATACCGATGTTTCGCTGCTTCTATCAGAAACTAAACCTTTTTCACTCGAAACAACCCGGATATTTATGTCACTTCATTACTTCGGCGTTAGGCCGAAGTACTGAAAATGGTATTGTGTGTGAAAGTGCTTTGATACTTACACGAAATATACATTCTCATATATATTTCTACTGATATACTATTGTTAGCGGAACCGATAAGCTGAAAGAGATACGTTTTTATCACTTGTTCTGAAATAAAAGAAAGTGTTTATTGTCAGTCCTGGTATAGTGCTGCGCTATCGAAATTAAGAAATCTGAAATTAATATGTATCAGTGAACAAGAATCGTAACTTCGTACTGAGTAGCATGTGAGAAGCTCAAAGGTTAACTTCCTGCTGTATGAAACATAACAAACACGTTCATTATAAAAAGGAAGAGAAATATGGACCACATAAATTGATGAGAGCATAATTTTGTGAATGTTGTAAATAATTCCGCGATGTTGTAAACTATCTTAAGATAAATAAAGAGGCATTATTCCGAGATAAATGATTAATTATTTTATTATACAGTTAAATTCTGATATAAAAAGTTTTTTCTTATATTATAAAACGCAGTTGTGTTTGCTCAGCGCCGTTGTCATTATGATGATATCCTGTTGTTATCTATACAATATATATTTTGATATACAATATCAAAATATATTATATATATACAATATATCTATACAATATATATGATTTTAAAAATATACTGAGAATATCCTATAATTCGTACGTGTAAAATATATTTTTTGTGTTAAATTACAAACATATTGACATTCTATTCGTATCATAACTCGCAGCTAACTTTGTATCTTATCTAGGAATTTTTGCTGAAATATTTGAACCCACCTCTGCCTTAGGGCCCTTGTTCGGAATTGATGGGATGGTCCCTTGCTTGCTTCCGGAGAATAAATTAGTTTGTTGTCCTCCACGTGGTCATACGCGGTTTGTACTGGTTTTTTGACAATAAATTTAAAATTTATTATTATTACAATACTTGAAAAGTGTAATAAAATAGCAATTTGAGTGTTAAGACATGGCAATTTTAGTGGGGAAGGAAAAAAGCGCAATCTGGAAATAAAATGTTGTCGAATTATTAGAATAATAATTTTAAATAAGTAATAATTAAGAGTATTAGAAAATTGTGGTTGAAGTTTTTCCTCTACTATCGTTCAACGAGGTGAATCTAATATCAAAAGAGAATATAAAAAATGAGAAGAATTTAATACTCAATACACATTGCTGTAGAATTGTCAATCGTAATTGAATTTTGCACCAGCCCTATGATAACCACATTGTTTTTATTTGTTTCTTTTGCGATAATAAAAAATTGATCACTCTTTTACCCAAAGCTGGTTACAAAATCAGTTAGAACACGAGTAAGTCATGACTCTATTAAATTTTCGCTGTCCAGTTGGATTATCGCTTTTTGATACGTTGTCTTCCACGCAGCTTTGATAGAATTTCAAAATATGATTTAAATTAGTTTCCCTTGTGACAAGTCAACGCGTTTTTGTAGGAGATTTCGTACACAATACAATATTTTCATACACTAATGTAATTTCTCGAAGAATGGGGTGACATATTCCCTCGCCAATTGGTGTTCTATCCCTGACCAATCAAGTCAGTTCACCTCAGAGGGAGAAATTCCCTTCTCGTGTTGATTAATGTCAAATGACACGCGAGTTCAGCGCAGAGTGGCACTTCGAGTTTTGTTTCGTGTCAACTCTGCCACCTATAGGGAGAGGTGACGTGTCCTAAAAGAATTATCCGTTGACTGATTCGATTGGGTTGACTAGTCGCTTCATAACGTTCTCTGACGTCACCTGACATTAAAGAGCGAGCGTCGTGGGTTGCTTGGAGCGAAGGAGAATCACGATTGCAGAATTTGAGATTTAACAATTTTGAATTACTCACATTTTACCATAAAAAATAAAGTAGGTAGAAAAGAGTTTTAAGTTAGTTATCTAAAAATGTATTTTTCATATGTTTTTTTCGGAATTCAAGTGATACGTCGTTTTCTTTCAAACGCGCATTGTTTAAGTAATGGGACTTGTGTACTGCGAGTAATTATATGGGAACGGAGTTGTTCGTGGTATGATTATACGTTTAATAATATTAAGTTTAATGATTTCTTCATTTTCCTTCAAGCACTCATATTTGGCCACCCTTGTTCTATATTTAAGTTCTTTGTTTTGCTTATCATGCATGATTCGATTCACAATTGTTTTAACAATTGAATATGAACCTTTTCTATGGATATAAATGGATTTATATTATTTAGCATTAATTAAGATAGGAAGAAAACATTAATTTAGGATTTAAGAAGGATCTATTTATGTAAAAAGAAAACTTGACAATAATGAAACTGCGGGAACTAAGCCTGTCATGAATATTTCCATTCAATAAAAGAAGTATTCATTCTAGTGATTCGTAATTATAAAAGAATAGTTTTATTATCGGTTGTCGTAGCAAAAATAAATGTGAATGATCAAAAAACCGGGCGATTTTCCGAATACAACATTACGTTCGCCGTATTAGTTTCCAAATATCTCTCCGTTGTAGAGATCCCCAGACAGCGAAATCTGTAACATATTCTCACAAATGTTTGTTTCTCTAATCACGAAACATTGAAACTGTTTTACTGAAGACAATTAATACCTGATTACTGCCATCTTAAAACTGTTCTCTCCTTTCTAGTTTTTCATATATAATGAAAATATGACCGTACTTAGACATTTAAATGTTTACTCTTATCTCGTTTTACGTATTAATCTGTTTGTTTATCATTGTTTTAATCTTCCTTGCCTTTATGAAGAATTCATAATTTCTGAAGAAGGTAATATCAATTATGTGCCTAAGTTAATGTTTTCTTCATATCTTAGTTAATGTCAAACAATATGTAATCATTCTACGTAAATAAATTGCTCACTTAATATCAGTATACTGAACTACTTTTCAGAAATTAACTAATATTTAAATTTATAATTAAATGAATAATCTTATTTTATTTTGCCCCTTTATAAACTAATTATAGTGATGATTTTAAATTAATGAAACGATTCTTTTGATGACAAAGGTTTATTGTGCTAATTGTACAAAAAAGAAACTACAACTACACATTGTTTCGCATAGATTAATCAACACTCCAGCATATTTAGTTATGAAACCCGAGGTGTAACGCCTGCACGATAAAGCAGTAGATATCCGTAACTTCGTCTATCAATTTCGTTGTAGGCTTCCCTCCGCCGTGACCAGCTTTGGTCTCCACCCGAATCATCAGAGGGTTGATTTGTCTCTGATTACCACGGATAGCATCGTGCAACGTAGCTATGAATTTGAGTGAATGCAACGGGACCACTCTATCGTCGTGATCAGCTGTCATTAGCATCGTCGCGGGGTACTGTTCTCTGTACTCATTCGGAGCTTGAATGTTGTGTATAGGGGAATAGCGAATGAGAAACTCAAATTGCCAGTCGACGTTTGAACAACCGTAATCCGAAGTCCACGCGTGGCCGATGGTGAATTTATGGAAACGTAACATATCCAGGACTCCAACTTGGCAAATGGCTGCCCCGTACAGTTCTGGTCGTTGGTTTATACATGCCGCCACTAGTAAACCTCCATTAGAACCTCCTTGAATGACTAGTTTCTTGTGGTTCGTGTACCCCTGATTGACTAGGAATTGGGCGGCGGCATGGAAGTCATCAAACACGTTCTGCTTGCGCCCCATACGACCAGCGTTGTGCCATGCTTCTCCGTATTCACCACCTCCCCTGATGTTTGGAATTGCCACTACACCCCTAAAGTGTTGCATAAACACTAGACGAGACACACTGAATACAGGCAGGATGCTGACGTTAAAACCACCGTAACCATACATCAGACAAGGTCTTGAACCGTCCATTTTAAAACCCTTCTTAAATGTTACAAACATTGGAATCACAGTTCCGTCAGTCGTGTAGTAAAATAACTGTTGAACTTCATAGTCTTTAGGATTCAGATTGTGCAATCGAATTTCACGGAACACTGTAGGTTCTAAATTGGGCTTTGTCAGATCACAATGGTATATAATTCCCGGTGTTAAATATGAAGTAAATTGGTAGAACATTTCTGAGTGAATTTTTCTCCCTGAGTAACCAACGATTGTACCCACATCCAGAGGGAACGTCTTAAGGAGCGCTCCGGTGTTTAAGTCATGTAACTGCAAGACGCTTTTTACATCGTGAATATAACATATAACTAGTTTATTTTGACATACCGGTGTTGCCCAGTCCAAAACGTCTCTATCATGTCCCGATACTAAAGCTTTCCATGTGCGAGGATTTGGGTTGATGATATTTATTTTTATAAGTTGGTAATTCGGAGCACCCATATTGGTTCGAAATATAAATTCGGTAGCTTCATTTGTTATGTACTCGTAATCGGCTTCCATTCGGTCTATTACCGGTCGTAAAGGAAGAATTCCAGTAATTTTACGACCTGGTAAGTTCCATAAATCGCAGACGTAGATCATATTCGCTCTGCAGTCTTCCTGTGGCATCACAATTACCCATCGTCCGCAATCCGTGACCTCGGCACCAATCCTCCATTTCGGTTGTTGCGGAAATTCTGCGCATAAAACATCTTCCTTTTGCTGGGTTCCGAGTCTATGGTAGTACAATTTCTGATTTTCATTTGTATCCGTTTCGGAACCATCTGCTTTTCCTTTTTGAACCGGATATTTGCAATAGAAAATACCCGCATTATCGTGAGTCCAAGTCATAGCAGAAAACTTCACATTTTTCAAGACTTCTGGGTAATCATTCGTAGTCGCAACATCCTTAAAGTGTATTGATATCCAGTCAGAACCGCTACTACTTAGGCCATAAGCCAATATATTTCCGTCTTCCGAAAAGCGAGTCCGGGTGAGGGCTACAGTTCCGTCAGGAGAAAGCAAATTTGCATCCAGAAATACTTGCGGTTCAGAATCCAATGCTTCTTGCATATACATCACAAATTGGTTCTGGAGACCGTCATTTTTGTAGAAGAAGTAGCGCCTCCCGTGACGATAAGGACAAGAATACTTAGGATAGTCCCATATCTGGGTAATACGAGATTTGATGGCTTGACGAGCTGCACATTTATCTAAGTAAGGCCTCGTGACTGCATTTTGAGCATCCACATACTTGATGGTCTCTTTTGAATCGGGATCTTCAAGCCAGCGATAGGGATCTTTGATGGTATAACCAAAATAGTTGTCCTGAACATTTTCGTCTCTTCTAGCCACCGGATATTTGAACATAGCTTCTCAATCATAGTTGTTAAGTTTTGTAAAATTAGTCATAAACCTTTGTCATCATTTCGCTCATGTTAAATACTGTAAATTTGACATTTTGGTATCTGACATCCAACGATGTAGATATGCCAAGAGAGAAATCAAAATATCAACTTGAAAACATTCCAAGTAGAAGAGCAGATGGCTTTGAAAAAACAAAGTTCATTTTTTTCCAGTACTAGATCGAAGTATTTAATTCGAAATTTTTTAAATATTAATACTTAACTTAAATTTTCATTAAATTTGAAGGATGCATCACAAATCAGGTTTAAATATTCCAATATCTTTATTATCACGTACTTTGAATTTCATTAGTATTGAAAGTATTGTTTGCTTGTATTAAAAAACCTATTTAATCATGAGAAATAAATATCATCAATAAGATTCGTAAAATATAATTTTAGATTTTGTTTTTTATTTTCCTCTCTAATTTATTCAAATTTAAATAAACTTATGAAAAAACTTTAAATTCATATAAATATGTCTTACCAAATATCTTTTATGCCAATAAAATATGTCTTTAGTAAAGATGTTCGCAATTATCAATAAAAATTGTAAAAAAGTAATTTAATTATTATTTGATGTATTGTGTTATTGGCGAACAAAAATTTTCTATCCAAGACGAATGTTGTAAAATAATTCTTTTAATCAACCAGTAGTTCATTGTCCAAATACCACAAAGATTTTCTTCCACAACGGGTGTTTATTTCAAGAGCTTCTGTATTGCTCGCGAGCTCACTTGTTGGTCTCACCTCATTACGTTGGCCTTACTTCTTCTAGGTCAAGAGCTAAGTCTCAAGGCATCAGAGGGCGAGGTGCTGAACAATCCAATTATCCGATTCCACTCCGCCTAGACAGCGGGTGCCCTTCGTCTGGTCCTCCCGTGGAGGAATACATTAGCATACGTTGTGGATCCAATTACTATTTAACGATACGATGTTACAGAAGCTTTCTATATTTCAATCCCACCACCACCCCTTGTTGGATCTTTGTGCATTCTATTCTAAATAACACTAAATGTTTCATAATTCCAAACTGCAGTTCCTTTGGTGGACATATACCGAATTAATTTGGTTCTGTACGTTAATCCTGTGGCTGTGCTATATTATAAGTGGTGACACTAAATCATTTTAAATATAAAAGCCAATTTATAGTTTATAAGGGGTGAGAAAAAACCACATCACTTACTTTTATTCGCACCTTTTTTGCGCGTGTTATTTAATGTCTTCGTGTAAATGATGCAGAATCAATATAGTAATAAATTTCAAAAATCAGGATTTTTTTTCCGATCATCAGAATACCGAACCAATTTCGGTATTATCGTTCGGAGAAAATTAAATTAAAGGAATGATGAATGAAAATTGACTTAAGAAACCATTCTTTTTCTTTCTCCATCGAATTGGCCATCTTAAAGCCATACACTTCTTTCCGGTTCTGCAATTTAAATTGAATATCCCTTTGTCGGTGATCGACGGGAAAGAGTATGATAAATATTAATGCATCACGAAAAGAGCAAAGCTGAATTTTAGTACCCACCTTCATTCTATTAAACGTATTTACATAAATTCAATTCTTATTTTGTTATTAAAACGGATTCTGAGAATAATTAAGATTTTGAATTTCACGAAGGAATATTTCTTTCGCCACCGAAGCCCTCAGAAATTTTCGTTGGTTCTTGGCTAATGCATATGTATGGAATTCGAGGAGAGATGCCGTTTCCGATTACCTTACGAATCAGACTCCCGAGATTTTTCTCCTGGCAAGATTTACGCTGGATTTGTTCTTTTATTCAGATGACTGCAAAATTTGATTCTGTGCTTCGGTTTTATCCCTCTCCTGATTTTTTCAGAGATATTTCCTACCATTACTGTTCGCAAAGCACAGAGTATTTATTCTTAAATAATGTATCTAATATCTATTTGAAAGAATGTGAATTTATGTAATACAAGTTGAGCACTTGCGGTTTTTTGTGTGTGAATTTTATGATTAAATTGAGTGTTTTTAGCATATATGTTGTTCATTCCGATGCTATTACTTGTTATTTGCGCGTGTTCTTTAGAAATAATATAAAAATATCATAATAATATTATATAAAAACACACCTTTCAAGTATTATATGATGAAAGAATTTTTAATATAATTTTAGAGCATTGTACATTCTAAAACGGTGCCACAAAGAAAGATGCTATCCTTTATATTCCATAAATTTTACCGCAAAATAGTTTATCTAACATCTAAGTTAGCTGTATCGTTGCAACGCCTACGGCCAGGTGGAAATTGCGATGGGCCGGGACTCGAACCTGAGAGACCTGCTTTGTCGACAGGTGTGCAGCCACCGCACCACTCGCCTCGACTCCCAAAGCCCGTACACAACATTCGCCTGGCCTCCTTCCCCGAGTGAATACTCGGAAGTTGTGAGTTCAAAGCTGTAGCATTGTGTATATTTCATTTTATTTACATAAATATTACGGACCTAAAAATAATTATATTGTCATACAATATTCTAGAACAGAAAATACACGTATGTGTAAAAATAATCCATTCCAAGCTATTTACAATAACAACATTACATTCGTACGAGTTATTCTCGCTCATCTCACGTGTGGGTCGACTATGTTATTTTCAACTTTTCAAAGCATTACGAATTCATTAACTACAGAGTGCATTACTGTGACAAACTTAAGCCTATTAACTTAATGTCTGTAGGATCACTATCTACTGCTTCGACTAAAACGGCATTATTAATTGAGATTCTCAATTTTTAATATACCCTTTTTAATGAACTACTGTTACAATAATGACTATTATAATATGAACAGAATATATATTATTGAAAGGTTTATAAATGGTCATGTGTTTGACTGACGTCGAGTACGCTTATAGATCCTTAAGGAGATAAACATCACAGCGATATCTTTATTGGTTTCGCCTTTCTTGGTTATCGATTCTCGTGTGAAACGTGCTGACATTTCCTCAGTAAAGTACTATTGTATGGGCACAATGGTGACTGTACGATGGCGATGCGAGTGGTAACTATACCGCTTCTCCACGCACCGCAATCGAGGATTTTCTCCGTTCCGTCCCTTCGTTCGATGCATGCATTCAGCGCACAGGGATCAACGTTGGCTGCGGCGAAACACTGAACACACCAATACATTATGGCTTGAAGCAGAGCTATCAGTGTGGCGACCGTGAAAGCGAATTTTGGAATCGTGGAAGGAGGTTGCAACTTGGTTTGTGATACACGTATTTTTTATTTTTACTTTCTCATATGTGTAGTATATAGAAAGTATTGTAATCGTGAAATCGAAAATTCGACGGAAATATCCGTTTTGGCGATCCCTTGTTCCGCAAAAGTGGTTTTTGGCATAACGTCCGTCCGTCTGTGCGCAGCGATTCTGAGTAAATGGATGAATCAATTTAATTCGCATTTCGTATTTGCGGTAGAATTTGCTTCTAGTCGATGCACGTGCTCTATTTCTTCCCTTTAAAACGAAGGACACTTCATATGCAGATCAATACTCTTTTGTATGTTTCTCAAAAACAACTCCAACGATTTTGCTTAAATTTTCTGTACCTAAAGTACAAATAGTATACATTGCATCCGCATTAGCGGTATTTCGCTTGAATGTTTGGTATAGACGTAGTAAAATAATTTCCGCCTGCTACACTTTCACATTAGTTTACTGCTTCAAGAAGCTTGAATAATAGTGAGCAGTGTAATTGGTTCGAGCAGACGTAGAATACACTTTTCGTAATCTGAAATGAAAGATATGATAATGATAAAATACATTGGGGAATAGAAAACACACTGCAGATACGAAAATACATAAATTTTTGTGTACAATGAAATTACATTTACATGACACTTTTACGATATTTATAAGACTGTTATGTCGCTTTATGTTTTGAAATAATATTCTGAATATTTATTTTAGTTTCAAATTACATATAAAACACAGTAATACGTCCATCTAGCGACTTGGAGCATGAATAGAGCACTGGATGACGAAATATAGAGGATCACGCCAGAAATGACCCTTTCACAATATTCTTCTCTATGCTGCTGACGGAGAAACGTATATGAGAAAGTATGTGCAATGGTTTTGCACCTCTAGTTTAATCTTATGACTTGTACCGTTTCATATGGGTATTCTATATCAAGGGTGATACAATCTCTAGCAGAATGCTCTACCATCTGCACCTTTTAATGATGATACAAGTGTGAAGGATGGATCGTAATAATTGCATATGATGTGTTGAATGGAAAAAAGATATATAGAGAATTGCATCCATGAAACAGGAGAGATTATGTGGAACTAATTTTGGCAGGTGAGATTTTCAAGGAGTATATAAGTAGAGTATTTGAGATAAGAAGTGTTGTGAAGAAAGAAAATTTAAAGTTGTAATGGGTAGTGGACCAAACACCATGTATAGAAAGAAGTGTTTACTTCGAAGGCACAAAAGGGTTGTATCCATAAACTTTGATCTAATAGAGACTAAATCTAAAAGAAACTAATTCTTCTCCCTCCCTCTACGTCTACCGCTACAAAATCCACTTGGATCGTGGTCACAAACGCCTTAAATGTTGTTGTTAATCGAATCGATTCATTATGGGTCTTCCATTATTATTACTTGTACTGAAAGTTGGAAGAGAACGAAATGTTTAAGTAAAATAAGAGGATATGATGAATTGTACCATTTCCTCTTAACTAACAAATTATAAAAATGTGTGTCAGATCAGTAATAATTTGAGAAAGAGTAAATTAAAAACCGTTGGTAAATTTTGCATTTAAATTTACATGATGCGGTTTAACGTTAATTCATTCTGGGTGTTGAAGTAGTGTTTCCTTAAGCATGGATGAATCCTCAAACCTGTATAATTTACTTGTAATACCATAATTTTACTGTCGTAGGAAGTGGCAATTTGACGCTCTTGAGACCCACTTCAGTAAGGCGGCTCTCAAAGGTAAAGACTTCACATGAATTCATGAGGTATGCAATGAATTGAGGTTGTTATTAATAGAAAAGCAGGGAGCTAAGTATTGTCATGCTGCGAACATAATTGATGCAACTCTGTAAAAATGGAATTTGTTGGAGAATCGAGTCACAAGTGGAAATCCTTACAAAACTTTTAAAACAAGATTTAAGGAATATCGTAGGAGACTCTACCGTCATTAGAATCCCGACTAATTATGCTTCATTAGGAATATCTAAGAAATGCTCTCCGAGAATACTTTTCCCTTCCCTGCTGGATCCGTTTTTCATAAAGTATATATGACATGACCTGAAGAAGCCAGGAAGAAGCCAGGAAGAAGATTTCGTTGATTTAGCTATCAATGGATGGTTTCATATTATATTGAAGGAAATGAATCTAACTTCTCGACTCATGCAGGTGAAGATCTGCGAGAGTTTGGGAACACGGTTTTCCATACCACCACTGACTACTTACCATTGTGTGAATACTTGACGGTGAGCTAAGTAATTGTAAAAAAAATATTGAACAAAATTTTGAAACCTAACAGAAATGCTCACTCGAATGTGATATCATATTTACAGTATATTTGTTAACTGAATACGTGTACCTTTATATTTAGTAGTGCGATTTTTTTACGAGACCTGGTTGGTAGTTGGGAGCTCCATGAGCAACACCACAATTGCCGGGGGTCCACGACGAAAGTTACTATTATAAAACAACAAAAATTAATACGAGATGTCATTAGTTCTCCATATATTTCTTCCGTGCATCTACAAGAGAGTATATGTGATGACTTTCGGTCAGTTGAAAATGGCGGCGAACCGGTAATCGAACCCGGGACTTTTCTTGATCGTAGGGGTGTCTACTACATCACCAATCATGTGTTTAAAATTTGTAACCTGTTGGAAGAACGGGTGGTGTAATAGTTAGATCCCTGCTATAAATTATTTTGAAAATCCTAAAAATTGCTCTGAAGTCATAAATAAATAAAAAATCATGAGTAGTTGAATCCAATATAAAGGAAGATATTCGACAGCTTTAGAAAGTACTTCTTTCTATATCTTGCAGAAAAAAATGCGGAAAGATAAAATAGCATAAAGAGAAACGAAGTAGGATTTTGAAGAGTTTTTCTTCTGATGCAAACGGTGAATTGATCACATATGATGATGAGTATGCGCAGCGCGATAGCTAAGGCACTGATGGTTGCAAGGAGTGCTTGTGTCTGATCCATTGAAGGCCCATCGCCTCTCGTTGGGATTCAGAGTCCGAAGCTGCCTGAGGCAGAGGTTCTTTTGAGACGAGGCGAGTTGGGAATTCTCTTTTGTGGCGCGCGGGCCTCCAGCGGTTAAGCGCAGGAAGATCAGCGAAGTGTAGGAGAGTGGGGAACCATACACGGCTTTAGGTTATCTTAGCACCATCGGCGCTCGCTGTAATGATTTTAGTAAGCACCTAGTTTTTCCGCGTAGAATAATTCTCACCCACGCTGCATGAGTTTTATTTTGGGAATCATTTCAAAAACTTGGATGAGTCGAAGGAGTCAGTGTGGATGAATAATTAAGGGCTGGGTTACTTACTAGAGGGTTCATGCTGCATGGCAGCGTTTATACTTCGCGATTTCTTTCATGAAATTTTTGGTGTATCGCGAGGGGAGAACACAAACTGATATACTAATCTGCTAAAGAAATAAACTAATATAAACTGAAGTAGTTAATTTATTATTCACTACTCAACCCTTAAGATTACAAGAGTCAATACACTATAAGAAGAACGTATGACGACAATGATATAACTTACAAAAAAACACAGCTAGAATGTAAACAAACATGACGAAACGCGTACTGGCCATCATATGTGCTGGCCACGCGTTCTGTGCATGCGCATACGTTTCTGCGTCTTCTTGCTTACATCCTAAATGAAGCTTATACAAAATGTATTGGGATTTGTGTGAGAACTTGTCGCGTGACATGTCAAAGAATAACAATATGGGCCTAGCTCATAAAAATCGGCATGTATCTCGTACAAGTATACGTACTTTTAGTCCGCTATAAAATAAAGTCGTTAGAATGTCATTCTCACCGCATCATCTTCTTGAGCCGGGCCGAAAATTCTTGAAGATCTGCGCTCTTCAATGGTAGGATAGGGTCCATTACCACTTATTGTTGCAATACTTTGACGCTTTGAATAAACCTGACGGTACCTTTGCTGAAGAGGGTGAGTTGATGCCTGATCGAGTTCGGTGTATTATTCGAGTGAGAAAATCCACACACCGCGTACCGCATACGGTGTGTAACAGATCCCGTGAGCATCATTGGGTGCTCATGGTCAACCAAATTAGACACCCAAATAGAGTTTCCTCTTTCACTGCCATTAGGTAGTGGAAAGTCTAAGCCACTTACTTGCTTAGAAGTTACAATAAAAAGAGTATAGGGCCGAGAATTACCCCAAGGATCAATTCTCGGTCCTATACTCTCTTTATTGTATGTGAACGACATGTCATCATCTAAATCAGATTGCAAAATGGTTCTTTTTGTTTGATGACACTAATTTACTATGTAAACACGCCAATGCTCAAAAGGTTTTGTCTAACCCTTCGACTTGGTTCCATGCAAATCGTCTCATTGTAAACACTGACAAAACAGTGTCTATGTCATTTCACAATAGTATCACAAAATCTTTACCCCAGGTTTGTCTTTCTTTAAACGGAACACAATTAAAAACTGTTACGAATACAAAATTCTTAGGTCTCCATATTCAAGACAACCTCAAATGGAATTGTCACGTTGACAATCTTAATTCCCAATTAAGCAAATTGTGTTACGCATTCCGAAACTTAGTTAACGCAGTTAGTCCACGTATTTCCCGTTGCGTATATTTTGCAAACGTGTACTCCCATTTACGTTACGGCATTACCTTCTGGGGTAATTCCGGTCAGAGTATTCAAACTTTCAGAATTCAGAAGAGGATAGTTCGGATAATTTGTAAATCTCACCCCCGAAACTCTTGTAAACCTTTATTCAAGGAATTAAATATCTTAACACTTCCCTGCATTTATATTTATGAAACGGTCGTGTTTGTTAAGACCTAATTACTGAAGTGCCACCCTTTCTTTACACGAAACAGTCTCGTTCACGAACATAATACTTGCAATAGGAATAATATTCATCGCCCTAGAGTGTCAACCACCCTTTGCCAAAAAGGACCTTATCATTCGAGAATCGTTCTATATAATTCCCTGCCCAAGAATATAAAAGACATTATGAAATTGAATATCTTCAAATC